>JAOBYJ020041673.1:0-11452 GCA_025403565.2 Palythoa heliodiscus
CTGGGTCCAAAACAAATTCTACCAAATCATCCGTGCTAAAGTATTTATTTTCGGCTATTCTGCATTGTTTCGCTTGGGACTTGTTAGTTTTCAAAGTGACATTTACAGGAACATTTAGTTCCACATCCAATACGCCAGCGACCTTTGCTATCATTACAAGGCTCTCCGATAACAATGCTACGCAGGTGAAAAGTAAAGTGTTCTACATTCAATTTAACAAACGTGTCAATTCATTTTAGGATGACCTACTTAAAAGATGTTATAAGCTGTAGAGGCATAACTAGAAAGTGACTAAGATGGGATCGTGAAAATGACCCTCGATCGTCGCCCGGGATCTAGACAGACCCCGCCCAAAAGTGACTAAGATGGGGTCTATAATTGGCCACAGAATAGACTATAATGGGGTAGGGGTTCTGAGTGGCCAGCGGCACATACCCAGCAAACTGATTGACCTAAGTCTCTCCCCCTCCCCCCTTCCTCCGGGTGATAGGTAAGAAAAGCTGACCGTAAAACGCGAGTCTCTAAGATTTATAAGACTGAGATTAAAGGATGTCAAGTCACATCACAACAGGTATTACTACTAGACTTTTTGGTCTTGGTCTTGGTATTTCGTATCTCACCTGTTGGTTAATTGTGGCAGCTGTGAGCGAGTGGCGTAAGGAAACAAGGTCTTTTTTGGAGACACTATATCGGGGTTGGAAATGAAATGTTGAATAAAGAATACTGCACCAATTAAAGGAAGGAACAATGAATATTTGTCTTAATAATAGATATTGTGAGTATTTGTAGCTATAAAGAGTAAGAAACATTGAAAAGTATCCTTGGAAATTATGAATATTTACACAAAAATAAAACCGAGGAATGGGGCGTATTCAAAGTTAAAATATTCCGCTACCACCTCCTACATTCCGTGATCAACTCAATCAGTAACAGTCTGCAATTTGATTTTGAAAATACTGACGGTATTCTCAAGGAAAACTAATACCTCAACATAACCTAACAGAGTTATTTAGATATTTACCAACTTCTCTAATTAGTCAAATTAATACTTTACAAAAGCCCAGACGTAACCAATGGATTTTTCCGACAATCAATAAAATTTATAACACTCGATTTTAATTGGTACAAATTGATTTACTAATATTGGCCATCGATAGAAAATTGTTCAGCAAATTCTTTGTGAAAGTACCAATAACTATCAATAAAATTTAATTTGCAATCTATTTCAATAGATTTCGATATATAGACAAGAACTTTCGAAGAGACGCAAACAAAATACACAACGCATCAGTTAATTTACAACTAGACGTATATTTGGGGTACTACTATTTATGACCTAAATATGCGATTCTTCCTACCCTATTTATGACCTGACCGATAGAAGAAAGAAGTAGCTTCATCTAAAAAAAACGAATTCTAGAGTGCAGAAATCCGGATACCCTATTTATTACCAAAATTGAGGCAAATGGCTAAAATTGATGGAGACTGTTACAAAGACCGTGTACAAAATACCGCTAGCGTAGGATCTTGGAAGACCTATTAGTCAAATGTAGAAATACAGATACCTATTGATTGCATGACTGACTACGCAAAAGAGAAACTTGTCAGTGAACCGATATGAATAAGAGCCCAGAACAAGCCACGATTTGCAACCGTAGACAGCTGTTTCGTCCCTCTTAATTGGGACTCGTCAGTACGGTGTAGCAGAAGAATAAAACAACAGCACGAATGCCAGTAATTTTTAACACTCATTTACTGTATTCGTTTTCCGAAAATAAAAATTTTAAAGCTGTGTTTTTATTTCTTGTATTCTGAAAAAAAGAAAACACTTTGAAGCCTGGGCTTTTGAGTTTAATAAATTAAAAATTCAAAACCATTGAAGTAGGACTAGAGTTTTTCACAATATCTGTATACACAATTTGATTTTAAAACAATTTGATATATTAATTATTATGGGTCTGGGTCTTGTAACACATCAGTGTATTTAATAGAAAACAATTACAGATACCGGCTAGCTCTATATTGAACTTAATTGACCCTTGATAAATCCAGCTAGAGCAATTCAACAAAAACTTGTTATACTGTGTGACTAGTTTAGCTTTTTCTCTTTGTATAAAATTCAATTTTTGTAATTCTTCTAACCTTCACAATGCATGCAACGCAGAGGACTTCGGTATACTTGGAAAAATGCGTTTGTAGACTGACAAACTTCAGTTCTTCAGCTCCCTGCGCTTGTTTTTCAGATTTTTCAGAGCTCATACGAGTATTCTACAACTGGTTCACGATCACGTCTTTGAAATACACGAAGATGCTTACCTAACATGCGATAGTTCATTTGATAGAGCATGATTCTCAGCTCAATACAAAGCTCACTCATAAAAAAAAAAGTTCGCTTGTAATGTGGGTCTACCACGAACGCTGTGTGCCTTTGTACACACATGTTCTAAGCGCGTTGAATTCCGTAGTATTCATGCTCAGTCTTCAATAAATCCACAATAGACGATTTCACAGCCCCCTGAAAAGGTGACCAAGCTTCTGCGTGAAGATGAGGCTAAGGTTGACCTGGCACAGTTAGAGAAGCAGAAATAATAGACATGTTAATTAGTGTCGTTCCTATGATAATTTATTTCCAGTTCTAGATCTCTAACTGTGCAAGGTCAACCTTCGCCTAAGCTTCATGTAGAAGCTTGGATACCTTTCAGGAACTGTGAAAAAGGTCTATTTTAAATATTTTAGATACGACAATATTCGGACGATTAAATTTTCGGACAAAAAAAGTTCGAAAGTCATTATCGTCCAAAAAAAATAACGTCCGAACATTAAAATGATTGAACATTTCATCAAAGATTTGGAAGCCTGGTGTACAATAGCCAGGAATCCATTCTAACAGATTCAAAGTAGTTTTACAACTTTGGTTGATCGTCTAATACAAAGAGAAACTACTATAAGTCGACATTTTCCTCCCCCGGGTTTGTGCATCTGTTTAATGAAACTATTCCATGCACTACCCTTGGCGTGTTTGTCTCCTCGTAGTTTCCCCCGACCCATTCACGAAGACGCAAAAGCTGGTACTGCTTCTTCTCCTCGACCGGGAAGGTCGACTCAAGATCAATTTCTAAGCCGCCTTGTGGTATTGGCGATCCGGTAGAAAGCACAGTCTACCACTTTGGCCTTCAGCAAACGGGTCCCAGTTACAAATAATGTATAGATAATTAACTAACTAGAGAGCTGAGTTCGTTTGCGGCGCAGTCTGGCCTTCAAGTATACCCCTCTTTTCATAAACATATATAAACAAATCTAGAAATTTCACGTTGGACGTGACTACTGAGTCACTGGTTCAAGAGTTTCCCGCTTCAAAAGATTCCGGCTATGACGTAGGGATCGTGAACAAGATTCCCTAGGTTGTTGTTAAAAGTCGCTAAACCGCTAATCATTATGTGGGGAGGGCCATGTTGTTTTAACATAAACATGCCAGCATCGAGACGCAATTTTTTTGGAAATGGAAACGAACTTTGAAGTAGTTTTATTGACATTGTTTATTTGCCTTGGATCGACCGTTTCAGTAGGTCAAAGTGAAAAACCTCGTCTGACACCGGAAAACAAAACACGAAATTGAGCCTGAAAACTCTTTCATCGATTTGGACAACATCTGAACCATAAAAGTATAGTGATATCTTCCCTGAACTACGAAGCCCGCTAAGGGCCATAGCTATTTTTTTTATGTCAACATATATGTCGACATATATCTCGACTTGAAGTTTAGAGGCCGTTATGTCGTCATATATGTCGACATATATCTCGACATTTATCTCGACAGTTATGTAACCCCAACCCTATCCCTAACCTTAACCCTAACCTTTACCTTTACCCTTACCCTTACCCTCACCTTTATCTTTACCTTTCCCTTTCCCTTCACCCTTACTCTTACCCTTACCCTCACCCTCACCCTTACCTTTACCTTTACCTTTACCCTTACCTTTACCCTTACCCTCACCTTTACCTTTACCTTTACCTTTATCTTTACCTTTAACTCTATAGCATTACCTCTACCTCTAGCTTTACCTTTACCTTTTATTAAATTGATTTTGAAATACTTTTTGTGGAGCAGTTTTTATCTACTGCCGATGTAAATCGATAGATTAATATTGATTGTATTGATTATAATATCGATTGATTGATTAGATTTGCGATGATCGATTTTGATTGATTAGTTACGCGCAGCAAAGTTTATTTTTGACCACAAAACACAAAACGGTTTTAAATATTCATTTCCTAATAACTTTTATAATGAGTAGTGGGAAGACCTCAGGAAGCCAAAGGATTGTACAATGTGGGCCCTTCTTGACACGCGGACTTGTTTTCGAGATTGGACAGTATTTTACGCGTTCGATTCTGTTCCTCACGCTAACAATTACCCATCATTCATTAAGTAAAATTTAAAAACATTTGCATTGCAATTTTGAAACTATACACTTTAATTTTGAAGTTTTTCCACTACTTTATAAAAATAAAGCAGTTGAAATTTAAACTGAAAGACCTACACCAATTTCATACTAAAACGAGGTTTACTAATAAAAATAGTGTGTTGGAACATACTGATGTATCTGATATGCGCGCTAACTCTTGGCACATTTAGATTTGATATTCTCTGCGCGCGACTTCAACGTCTACTGATTTTAATTTGTTATTAATATGTGTATTAAACTTTAGTGTTTTACATTCTTGTTAAACGGAGCACTGACAGAGGGGAGGGGCAAAGCGTGCACCTTAGCTTTAATTTGGAATCTCCCTCACCAAACTGAAGTTCTGAACGTACATTTCACTTATCTCTTGCAAAAACCTTCATTCCTCTTGTTATTCAAAATCCTTCTTTTTATATTCAGTCTGTTATTTCGTAATTTGTGTTTGGTGCATTGCTAAAGTATAAATCAACACCGTCTGCGATCTGTCGGATTGGGTGGTGGCATATACTTTGCACTCCTGTTCTTGAACGGGTCACTACGTCAAAGCAATAAAGCATAAAACAAAAGTGTCCGTCTTTTATCACTGCTTTTCATATGCTCTCTCCCAGATTGTATTAAAAAATCATCCCTGATATATTTATTAGTAAAGATATCAATGTTATCCCTTCAGAAAAACTTTGTGTACAGAGTTCTGATGGCGATCTTTAACTCCAAGCCAAGGAAATTCCGGGTCTTTTGGAGTAAAAACCGCTTCGATCAGCTTAAAAAGGTTAAAGCATTCATTTAAAAATTAGGAGAAGTTAGAACTCGTCACAATTGATGCAAACGTTTTTTAATCTTCAAAATGTGGGTTGGAAAGTTTATTTTTTCCTATTGCATCATGTGTAGATATAATATATTTTTATCATTTTTAAAATGCTAAAAACAGAGTTAATTTGTAATCCGTCTATCGAGGTGTAGACTGACCTCGGCCGACTCCCAAACGGGATCATTGATTAATTTTCGCTCACAAACGTTTTTCGTTTTCAACGTACTGAAATATAAGGTCCCTATTCCAAACTCTTACGTTGTTAGAATCATGATTATTCTAAAAGGTAAATTTGTATTTTTATTTGATAATTTTTTAGTTGGTCGTTTAGTAATAGAGTATTCAGCGGTGATGAGATGGTCTCAACAGGATTTATTGAGGACCCGTACCTGAGGGCATTTTTAGGTTTAAGCTTTCAAGGAAGAAGTTATTCAAACCATCCGGCGCAGTGCAGAAAACAGGAAATGTAAATCACTCATTCTCTCGTAGTCTCATCACACCCATTTATATTATGAGTTTAATTTTAAGTTTCAATTTGACAATACAAGAGAAGAAGTATGAAAAGAAGATTGTGAAAATAACAATCCGAACTTACCTAGGATGTATTCTAAGAAGCGACAAAAGAGGAAACGTAGCATTACAAAGTTCTACTGCTGTGCATCATAAACGAGGGCACAATTGAGTTATAAATCAACTTGAGATGTCATTTCTATCTTAATTTATCTGACAGCTCATTGAACTTGTCAAGTTGCCAATGATTAAAACACAATAGTTTGACGCTTATCGTTAGGAGACGATATCAGACGCGTGTCTCCCTCAGTTGATCCTGTGCGTTATACTTCTCGCATCTTCCTCACGCGCTCAAAAGTTGATCGTCTACAAGCACATCGTTTTAACACAAAAGCCATGATTTATGAACGGTGAGCATTAGCACGAAATTTGTTATTCATACACTGAGCCGGTTCCTTGAAGAGTTCTATTTTGACCTAAGCACATGATTCACGTAGTAGCTTCTCACAACATATCTTCATTCAATTCCTCTCATTTCGACTATGATTTTGTCCACAGCTTTGGGTGGATCATCGTGTTAGCTATTGCCGCCACCCATTCTGCAGGTATTTAGTTATTTATTGTATTTGAAAATACTGTTACAGTACCACATCAAATCAAGTAAACGTGGGTTATTTATCATTTTATCGTTCAAAACCGGTAATTAAAAAATGTTGAATGGAAGCAAAGAGAACTGCCAAAGGATCATCTTTCTGACATAAGTAAAAGATATATAAAGAATTCTGACAAGAAAATTTCAATTAAGAACGTCCCTCGTTAGGAGCGCTTTCTTTTTTTGAGCTATTGTGTTCTTGATTTCATACCTGATTGTTTTGTTTACGGAGTCTTAGACACTCTTTCCACTCATAGTGTTTTGAAGGAAGCCTTGTCTGAAGTCGCTAGAGTTTAAGCATTATTTCTTTTAAAAAAAACATAGTGGCGTCATTTGGTGTTTGCGCCATTAGTTATAATGACGCCTCTCACGAAACAACGACGACCGTAATCCACACTTATCTCGACCTAGACGACTTCTCCGTCTCTGTGTCAATGAAAAGGGTGAAAATCTCGACGCCTAAGAGGTGCCCTCTTTCTGTATAATGTTACGCTATGGCTTCTCTCTTTGAAAATCCCATTTTTGCAAAGAAACGGCTATCATTGCAGAAGTGTATTCATAAATAACGAATAATTTAATAATTTCCTGTATTAATGAGCGACCATCTGTGTAGTCCACGTTCATTGTAACAGGATACGGACCAAGGCTTGGCGCCAAAAACACTACACATTCCTAAAATTGAAAAGCACCGATCAGACGCAAACTGTATTCGCCATATGCTTTGACTTTCTTGACCCTTTTTTCTTTCAAAGGGGGTAAAGAATTCTAAAACTCGTTTTATCAAAAAGATTATAAACGTATTACTGCACAATGACCAAGAAAATGTTCTATACTTTACCGTTTAGTTTTTAATTTTTTTTATTTATTCTTTTTTATTTACAGTACTGTAAATTAATATTTGTTAGGCCAAAGCCAGAGGCTTTAATGGCTTGGGGTCAGCTAGTGGAAGAGAGTGCTTTACAGATTTGTTAACTAAATATAGACAGTAGAATGAATTACAATAATTTCATTAAATTCGAGGGAAGACATACTTTTCAGAAAAGTTTTGGCTTGTTTCCTACACTATTGGATAATGCTTGAAAAACGTTAGTTTGATTTGGTTAGTATAAGTTAAAGAGATAATGTTAAAGAGATAAAGCAAACTTTAATTTTTACGTAATTTTGAAGTCAATTTGTCACTTGTGGTGTTTTCCTTCCTTCAGTCCGATTACATTGTATTTGTGGAACTGCGGAACTCAATATCGATCATTTTTTGGCTGAAACAGTCCACTTCGTTATTCTATTCGCATTATTTTAAGTTTAAAACCTAATTAATTTTTTTAATTCAAAACAAAACTTGTAAATTACCAACGTTGAAGTTTGAGCGGCAGGAGTTTCAAATATAGTTTATAAAAGAACGCAACTGTTAGGTCATAGTTTTGGCAACCACAACCAGACAGGAACATGCTTCATCTATTTGGTGTCAAATTTACCCACTTCGAGTTTTCTTGTTGACAGAGTGTTAAATCCAAACGTACTCTACCGTAAACAGTGATATAATTTCAGAAGACAAATTTCTTTTTTCATAAATCTAAATTTGTTTCATGAAGCGCAAAAATTTTGAAGTTTTTAACAAGTCATAGGTTTTTGTTCGTTTTAGTCTTTATCCTCCTTCTCGGAGGTCGTCAGGGAAGTAAGAACCTGATGAATTGTTCTACGTTCTATCCAATTAATTTTATCACTACTGGATATCGAAAACGGGGAACTTCAAGAATTCGGCCTAGAGTCCAACTGGCTGAAAAAGAATAGATACCATAAATACATGTTGGTAAATTCAAGCAAATCTTTCCTCTATAAAAATATTTAAAGCTAATGCAAGGTGAAATCAAAAATGAAGAAGCTCCGTAGAGCATATAAAAAAGAAAAGCGGCCACTTCCCACTAGCGTAAACAACACCTTAGACTTTTGCGAAAATGAATCAAAAGAGTGTTACGATAAGTCATCGTCGCAAATATTAACTGGAACGTGATTAAAAACACGTATTTTTTTTACAAAAGCCTCATTTTATTAAGAAAACAACAGTTTCAATAGTTTCGTCATTTGGCACGTTGCCTGTCATTTAGAGTTTGGGAAAGAAAACAAAAGCCCACATTTAAAAATCTGTATAAAGTATATAACTAAAATATTAATGTTAAAAGTAAAAAGCAACATTGCCGGCCATTGGAGGTTTAAGGTGGTGTCACCAATCAAAAATCATAAATGCCTTACTTATAATTTACATGTGTAATAAGAAATTCTCTCGGAGTTAGATTAACCACGATGGACTAACATAGCAACATCCAAGCAACATTCTTAACTTTCAAACTGCAATCTCTTGAAGACAGTTATTTGTATTGGTTTGTTGCATTTGAGTCAATCGAGATAGTCAGAATACAATCGAAATTCAATGGACTTTTTCCTTCCGGCTCCAGGAGTCTTGCCCCTGTTCTCCGGAAGAACCACCCCGCAGTTCTTCCATGTTAATTGTTCAGCACATTGCCGTTGTACGTTTTTTAAACCGAACATTGCACTTTTATCGACAACAACCACCTAAAAACGGTGTTAGGAAAGACAAGGAATTTTACTTTTTAGAAAATTTTCTTGGGTTGGATCAAACAAACTTACCAAACAAAGTGAACATTGTAAAAAGAAAATTGAAATCAATTCTAAAGAATTATGGTAATGCTTATCCCTCCGGTGCATATAGTCATACAGTTATTGAACACTTGTAGTAAACTTGTGGCCATCAGTTAAACAGGTTTATTTACCTGCTACTTAAATTCTTTATTAGTCAGTTGAGTTAATTGGTTATGAAACTTTTGACTATATCCTATTGTTATATAATATGGCCTTGACCGCGCACAGATAACAATAGGTTAATAGACTAACAAGACACAAATGATCATAGCCGTGACTGTATTCTCAACATGAAACAAAGCAGCATTGTAATTTTCAAGCAGTTTGTCAAGTTTCACGATTTTCTCTAACAATCTAAATTTGACAAATTGCCCTCACGAATGTAGGAAAAATATTTGCAATTGGGACATATCACATCGTTTGAAAAGAAGAGCCAAGAGATGTTTATTATATAACACTAAGGCAAATTTAGTGCCCCTATACACTTTCTCAATAGGAAAGTGCAAAGTCAATTGCTCAAAATAAACTAGCCCGCTGAGCACGTGCCAATTTAAAAAAGTTGAAGCTAGGTCGACTTTCAGCTATAAAGTTTCAAGGTCATTTCTACACTCTGAATTCAATATGAAACGTGATCTCCACAATTTCAAAGTTACCTGCGCGCTAATCCTTTCGGAGTCTTTAATGCACATTTGATAATCTAAAATCAATCAATTAAATACATATTGATAGGCGTTTTCAGGCTCAAACAAAATTATTTCTTTGAGAAAGTGTGATAAAAACAAAACTTATGTACGTATAAAATTAAAGCACACATGTTGGTCACCTCAGCAAGATTTGAAGTCAATAGCCGTTTGTTTATGCAGCGCATGGGTCACGTTTTTTCAATGGTGACCCCACAGTTATTATAATTGTTTATAAAATAGTTCAGATACTACATGCATTCTGATTGATCGACAAGTGTGCTTTCATAGTGCTACGAAGCACAAAAATGACGTTTTGCTGTCACCAAGTTGTAAGAGTTTGCAGTTTCGTGAAAGAAATAAAAACTATACTCTCGCTTCGTAAATCGTCTTTCTCTTTCTTTAGTCGAAGTAATCTTTTATAAGAGAAATATAATATGTTTTCCATTCCTCGTGAAAACCTTGGCAAAGTTTACGAGAATTCTCGAGCAGGTGAGAACCCTCGACTGCGTCTTGGGTTTTCACTGATCTGCTCTCAAATTCTCCCAAACGTTTGCCTCGGTTTTCACCAGGCTATGAAGGCACGGAAAACATGTTTTATTTCTTAAGACTTAAGTGACAGTTTTCCATTTAATCCCGTGAACAACAATTTTAATGCACAGGTTAATAAAGCAAAGTTAGACTATAAAGGATATTAATATGGAATTTCTATAATCCTATTTTGAATTGTGAGTGCTGTGTACAATTAAGATAGTTGTTTTCATTAAAAACAGCCGTGGACTAAAACAGTAGCGGATTAAAGATCAGAAAGATACATCAAGTGAAATACAAATTAAACCAACTTAAAAATTGTTTTATACTCCGAGAACTTGACAATGCCATTGTTTTTGTCATATAAGAGCTGGTCTTTTCGTATTCACCAGCTTAAATGAGATGTTTCTAAACTAAACAGCTGGACTTCCTGTTGTTTCTATATTAAGATAAAAGCTATTTTTAAAATATTTAATGAACCTGACGCTAGACACCCATCCAACGGCATGCCGATGGCGAGAAGCACCGCACGATTTTGTATCCTGTATAAAATTGCACGCCAAACGCCAAAGCTAGGTTAGCTCATTATACTTTCGTAAGCGAGAGCTACATAGCGATGAACTAATTTTGCGGCGCCTTCTCAATACAAATACCTCATCACACAGACTGGAGGCAATTTATACACGCAAGAAATTTCCTATTACCAGCACCATAGACATATTAAGAATCTCTCCGTTGACTCTATGAAAAAATTTGCATATCTAGATTTAAACGAGAAATTACAACCGTTTCAAAATTTACAACTGACTCTTAAAATACAATTCTTGCTGTGTTATTGCGAACATTTGGTAAACAAATTAGCACTAAATAAGTTGGCGTTAAAGAGAAAAATATCATATCATTACCAGTCTTGCATTGCAAACATTACTGTTCAAGAAATGTAAGCAATATACAAGCATCAGATATTCTTCAATATAAAATTGAGCAAAAGTTTTTAAAAGGAAACATTTTATTAGATGGGAATAATAATAATAATAATAATAATAATAATAATAATAATAATAATAAATAATAATAAGATTGATCGTTACCAAGACCTTAAATGGGAACTAAAAAGAATTTGGAACTGTAGAGAAGTAAAGGTAGTTCCCAT
>JAOBYJ020041894.1:0-11436 GCA_025403565.2 Palythoa heliodiscus
CCAAACAAACGCATACTCGCATTATTCCAGTAATTCTTATTCCGGATTGATCCCAAACGAACGCGCCCTAAATTATTTTAGGCCAAGGTGCGGCGCTTATTCAAGGAGCGGCGCTTATTCGAGAGCGGCGCTTGTATTCAAGGAGCGGCGCTTAATCGAGGATTTACGGTAGTTCGATTAAAGACAACACTTGGCAGCTCGTTAAACTTTTGGAAGGTCTCTGCAACGAAGGACCTTAGATATTTCAGTTTAAGGTTTTCTCTTAACACGTTTGTTACAAAGGCCGAGGCAAGGAAGATACGCTGCGCCTAAAAGCGGCTTCCAATAAAAACGCCATAAGTCCAACAGAAGACGAAAACAGATAAATCATTCAACATTTTAGTGGATCTCTGTTCAATAGACCTCTTGCATAATTGGCGGCGATTTTTAATGTTCTTTTGGCTTCATTCAAATTAGCCCTACTGGCCTCGTTCTTGAGTTAAACTTTCAAAAGAATACGTTAGCCTAAACGAGGCTAGTAGGGCTAATTTTAATGAAGACAAAAGAATATTAAAATCGCCGCCATTTATGAAAGAGCTCGATTCATGGGGAGTGGTTGGTACTTGCACCCAATCCCACCTCTACGACCCAGGTTCGAGCTCTGGGCTTTGCATGTGGGCTGAGTTTTGTCGATCTCAATCTGACTCCGGGAGTTTTTCTCCGGGTACTCCGGTTTTCCCTCCCTCATGAAAATCAGCCTTTGTGAGGAGATTTGAGCCGTCTGACCAATTAGTAATATAGCTATTAGTCATATAGCTTGAAGATTTGAAACGTTTATGTTATTGCTGTTAATTATTATTATTATTGTTGTTGCTGCTGTTATTATTATTATTATTATTAATATATCACTGCCTGGGAAAAGATAAAGTTAGTTTGATACGTTTCAACTTGAAGAAAAATGTTTGTAATCTATCAAACAGATATTATACTAGCCATACATCAGTTGCTAGAAATTTAGAGTTACGAGTTTTTCTTTACAGGTGTCGGCTTCTCCATGTTGGTTATTTCGTTTCTCTGCTGCGTTTACTACAACGTAATCATAGCGTGGTGTTTGTACTACCTGTTCGAGTCATTCCGTAGCATAGTGCCCTGGAAAACATGCAATAACTGGTGGAATACGCCGGCCTGTAGAACGGCAGAGTCATTAAACGAAAACCAAGGAATCGCTAACTCGAGCCATCTCAACTCCACTATCAACAGCTGTATTAACGGCACAGTTACCAGTATAGTTAATGGCACCAGTGTTGCTGCTAACTGTACGATTAATAAGACTGTTGAGAACAAGACCACAATGCCTAGTGAGGAGTACTGGGATAATTATGTGTTAAGGATCACTGACGATATGAGCGAGATGGGAGACATACGCTGGCAGCTGCTGTTGACGCTAATTCTTGCCTGGATATTGGTGTACTTCTGTTTATGGAAAGGAATCAAGTCCTCGGGAAAAGTTGTCTATTTCACCGCCACCTTTCCCTATTTGGTGCTGATTATTCTGTTCGTCAGGGGGGTCACGCTGCCAGGCTCGTGGGAGGGGGTGAAGTTTTACGTTACACCCGATTTCGAGAAACTAGGAAGAGCTGAGGTCTGGGCAGAAGCTGCTACGCAAATCTTTTACTCGCTAGGGATCGGGTTCGGATCGCTGATCGCCTTTGGAAGTTACAATAAGTTTCACAACAATGTGTTTAGGTGAGTGACTCAATACTTAAAACAATAATGTCAAAATAATGTTTTATAAAATTCTGGCAATGTTCTTCCATTGTCTCGAAGTTAAAAGATTATTCTGTGTTTGTATTATACGTTTGATCAGGTAACTGAAGCAAGATGAATAAAAAGAATTTCTAAGTAAAAAAATTCTTGTGCTTGCAAATGGAGTAAAGCAGTAAATGGTTTGAGCTCAGGAGTAACAGTAGATCGTATAGCGAGGTCGTCCGGGTTAAGATAGTCCAGGGAAGGACTGTTATCAGGGGTAGTGACTAACGTTTCAACAACCTGTGCGGAGGTCACCTTCAGAGTCAAGTGACGAATAGTGTATCAGGTGAATACTAACATAGTGTGGTTCACGATGATTGATTGTTCAGTTAAGTTGTGATGCGATTGGCTGTTGGGCAGAGTAAAGATAATGAGTCAGGTTAGGTATGTGTTGTGCCTTTTGTTTTCGAGCTACTCCGAACTCATCTTTATATTTACTTCTTAGTATATTCCTTATACCAGTTTGGCATTAAAGAAGTAGCGTCCTGTGTTCCTCCCGACACAACCCTTCCGTCACGTTCCGTCGGTGCTGAGATTATATATCAAGGAATATGAAGAACCAAGAATTTACGTGTTGTTATTTCTATGACTGTCGGGCATAAAATGCTCAGCCCCAAAGCTAAGCTAAAGATAAATCCTTTTCCGAGCCAAGTGGCCCATTGGAGCCGGTGCTTATCTCCGGTTTCCGTAGTTCTGTAGTTAAGCGAATGAGGATCATTGACTCTCCCTGGACGGGACACTAATCCATCGCAGGTTAGCCCCCAGCAGAAGCTGGTACTCATTTTATCGACCCCATGAGGATGGAAAGCTGAGTCAACTTTGGCGGAAAAGAAGGTCACACAAATGTTCAACACTCGGTAGGGCCGGGATTTGAACCTGGGACCTCGTGGTTGGAAGGCAGAGATCTTGCCACAGCGCCAACCACGCCGCCGTCATGCTCAGCCCCTGCATACCAATAATTGTGATTACGTGACCTATCAATCCACAGGGACGCAATCGTAGTGTCTACAATCAACTGTACCACCAGCGTGTTCGCGGGTTTCATCATTTTCAGCGTGCTGGGCTTCATGTCTCACGTGTTGAAGAAAAAAGTGGCTGATGTTGCTACGAGCGGCCCAGGACTGGCATTCATAGTCTTCCCAGAATGCATTGCACAGATGCCTATCTCCCCATTTTGGTCAATCTGCTTTTTCTTCATGTTGCTGACTCTGGGTCTAGACACGCAGTTCGCCATGTTTGAAGCGGTTGTGACTGGGCTTGTGGACGAATATCCTCGGTTCTTTAAAAAGAGAAAGGAGCTTTTCATCGCATTTTTGTGCTTTGTGTGTTTCTTGCTGGGACTGCCAATGGTCGCACAGGTAATGAAGATGCAGTACTTTGCTATCTTCCATTCCATTCCATCCCTTACAGTAAGCTTAATTATATCAAACTGTACTATATAACCTTATAATGTGCTATATTTTATCGTGTTGAATTACAAGGGCTGGAGGGCTTTTGGGACTTGTCCTAGAGGGTCTTCTTGAGGTCATCGATCAAAAGGACGGCAGTGGAGAAGAGTGCATGGCTAGATGATGTCAAGGAGTGTACTGGCCTGTCGGCTGCTGAATGCTCTACTCTGGCTCATGACAGGCAGCCGTGGAGGAATCTTGTAGCTTCAGGGATATGAGGATGGCACTAGGCTAGGCTAAGCTAGGCTAGGCATCATGTCATACTGTTAATATTGTTTGTTACCGCAGCAATAATCTTGACGGAGTTCCCCTGTACGTTTTCAGGTATATACCATTATTGAGACTCAATTTTTCATGTTATGGAGATGCGACAATATTAAGACAATCCATTACGTCAGTTAATGTTAAATCTGCAATGTGCTTGCTTGTAGGGTGGAATGTATGTTCTTAACCTGTTTAACTGGCAAGCTGGCGGTGTGTCTTTGGTCTTCCTCGCCTTCTTTGAAGCGTTTACAGTAGCCTGGGGCTACGGGGCAAACCAGTTTGCGTCCAACGTGCAAGATATGACGGGCAACAAGGTCTGGAGGTGGTGGACCTTCTGCTGGAAGTTCTGTTCGCCAATAGTCACTTTAGGTGCGTTTGTGTTTTAGTAAAGCGAACTTTTGATAGTTTAACTGTATGACCTACACTGAAACGTATGGAGATCCTTTTCAGTCTCTTCCCCTAGACTCTAGAACACTCTACCGCTACTCATTAGAAAGTCAGAAACAGTTACTAGTTATGAAAATTTCATCATGCAAGAGCCATCTTTTTAGGAAATGTTTTACTGAATAGCTTTTAAATATTTTTCAACTAGTTATGATGGCGATAGTTTTTAAATATATTCTAGGAGTTATGATGATATTTTCAATGTAAAGCATTGAGACCTTGTATAATGCTATATTATTATTATTATTATTATTATTATTATTATTATTATTTCTTTTTCATATGTCACGATAAGTATCTCCATTAAAGGCATTTTTCAATAAATTAGTTTGGTGTAGTTTGAGAATTACAGAGGTGAGTTGCCGCGAATAGAGTAAACTCGCAGTCGTACGTCGGTCATATAGATCTGAATTTGCATCTAGAAATTCTTTTAACCTTACCTATTTCGACTTCAACAGACAACGTTATAATGTGTATTTAACACCAGTAACTGATGATCAGCTGAAATCCAGAACCCTTTCAAAGACTCCAAACTACTCAACTCGTAAAGCAGCGCTTGTTTTACCATTCAATCATTTATTTCCGCCCATTCCAGAATAGGAATGGATACTAAGAGATTATTCACCAAGCGCGAGGCCTGTATGGAAAAATATGAGACCGAGGTCTTGACAGTAAGGACTGAGCGCAGCAAGGCTCGTACAAAAATGACCGAGGTCTGATATTTTTACATAGAGACTGAGCAAGTGAGGTTAATAATTTCTTATCCGGTAATTTATCCCCTGCCTACTTCTACGGAAATCATCGGAACTATCCAACAGCTTTCGAAAATCATCGGAAAGCTTCGGAAATGTTTAAAAACTGTTTCTTATATATGCATTTTTGGATTTTTGAAAATTTTTTAAAAATCTTCGGAAATTTTTAGAAGTGTTCGGAAATCTTCGGAAAAATTTCGGAAGTACTTAAAAATTGTTTTTTAAAGCAATTTTGCGAGTTTTGAAAATTTTCCGAAAATCGACATCCGGGAAACCGTTCCGAATACGCGCGTATACGGCCCGTCGGCCGATCATGCATCTTGACAGACCGCGAGTGAACCAATTAGAATGCAGGATATTGCAAGGTCTTATAATAAGTTCATTTATATCCAAAGAGCTTCAATGTCCTCTCCAGTGGTTGTAAAATCAGTAAGAGTAGAACAATTTAGGTTCTTTTTTATAAAAACCAACACATCCCGCATTTGAGAGACTTGGCTGCGAAATAAATGCATAATTTGGTATTCAATATTTGTTAGGACATCTTTATCGATCTTAAATTTAGTTTCTGAAAGTGCTATCAGAGAGAAAAGAAACTGCAATTCCGATAACATGTGGACAAAGCAGTCATAATTGTTTTGAAGGCTTTTAATATTGCAATGTAATTTGGCTTCCTAGTCTTTTTAACTCTATAGTTATTTTGGGTTGCCAAAACTTCCTTTAACATAACAAATTTACACGTTAGAACTTCTTTCTTTTTGACCAAAACTGGCAAAAGGGCAAATAAAAGTTGTTTTATTGTAATTCCAGGAATGTTCCTGTTCAGTGTCGTACAATGGAGTGGAGTGAGCTATGGCAAGTACAAATATCCCGACTGGGCTGAGGCTATGGGTTGGATTCTCGCCCTCTCTTCAATGGTCTGGATACCCGGTGTTGCACTGTACAAACTCGCTCGTGAGCGTGGTACCCTAACCGAGAGGTTTCGCAAACTTACCCTTCCTGACAAGGAAGTGATGCAAGCGATCGCGAAAAGAGAAAACCTTTCCAATTTTAGCGAGCTTGAAAACCTGTAGCTTTTTTATGTTCATTATTCACATGGAAAGGAATCTTAAAAACATTTCGTACTCCCTATAAAGTACGTCATTTGTCGTTTAAACGCGCATTTGATTACGGTATTTATAGTTACACAGAAAACAAAATTAAGCGGACTCAAATAAAATCTTTTTCGAAATTACTTTGTGGACATTGCTGCTCTGAACGCAAAAATTACCGAGACTCCACCCTGGCTTCCACTAATTTGCTCGATGGCTGAATTACCAGAGTAGAGTTTCCAAACGAGTTTTTGTTAGTGTTCATATAGGATATACAAAATTTCACAAAAAAAACCGTGCAATAACTTGGTACAAGGCCCATTATGCGTTGCGCGCTTTCACGACAGTGATGGAGCAATTAAAAGTAAATAGGCGAAGCAATGAACATATCTCAGGCAATGACTCGAATGTGCTTCAATATTTGCTGACATAGCATTTGATTTGTTATTAAATTCTTATTCCATATATATTTATACTATAAATGTTTGCTAAAGGACTTAAGGGCTAAAAGTTATTTTAAGTTTGATTTTGCATTTTAGCTTTTTTGGGTCACCAGTTGAGATCTTAAATTTCTATTCCAGCTGCATGTTTTATATATATTTATCCTATAGATGTTTGCTTTTGTAAGTCACTGAAACGTGGTCATAGAGCCTGTTGAGTTCCCAAAGTACTTAAGGGTCAAGTTATGTTTAGGTTTGAGTTAGCATTTTAGCTTTTTTGGGTCACCACTTGAGATCTCTCTGGATCTACTTTATTTGGTTCCGTGAAAATTAATTGACGAACAAATTTCCTAAATGAATTCTCGAAAAAATTAAAACCCTATTATTGCTTACTACGTCAATACTTCTTTGACTCAGTTTGAGGACATCAGAGAAACGGTGTATAGATATCGCTTTTCTTTCGATGTTGCAGTATAAAATTTTTTTATTGTTGTTGTAAGGATGTTTTCTGTATAACTATGTTACAATTACTTCAGCTGAATATGATTCTCATAGGGCCAATCTTTTCAAAAACCTTTTTTCAATGAAGAAAAATGTGACGGAACACTTCACTTTAAAATCAAGTTTATTCAATCTTAAATAGTAAAAGTGTTTCTGAAGTTTTTTAAACGCTCTAGTCCATGCGAAAATAAATGACAGGTTTTGTACGGGTCCCGGAAAATCAGTGAAAAGTGGCGTGGAAAGACAAAAATTCAAAATCCAGGTACCTAGAAATACTGGGAAATTAGCATTGTTCCTCAGTTGAAAGTTCTGAAAAATAAGATTTTTAATGAGCAGTGAATAAAAAATTGCAATTAACGTATTTTTTTCACGCTTTTAATAGACCAGTTTCGCATTCCTAGTTGCTGCTGATTTAAATGACTGCAGATTCCTTTTGTACAGTGTTAGCCTCGTTTTGTTGTTAAATATTCCAAAATATTAGTGCGAGATAGCGAGAGGTCACACTTTCAACAATACACGCAGTTGTAAGAAGTGTAAAACTACATTGGCATTTAGGAATATTTAACTTCATATTGAGGCTAACACTGTGCAAAAGGAGTCTGCAGTCATTTAAATCAGCGGCGACTAGGAATGCGAAACTGGTCTAATATTCATCTTGGTCGCATTAAGTTTTATAATATACAACAAAACAAACATCATCACCATCAACGGAATTTTCAACATTATCAACATCACCTATGAGTTTTTAGCTTCAAGACTAAACGTAGTTGTTTATTCAAAGTACTGGAACGACTTCCGATTAAGATGGAACCATTCAGAGTATTCAAGCATCGAGTCCTTTGTGACGTCATCGAAGAAGCTATGGCTTCCGGACATCACCCTTTACAACAAGTAAGCAAAGCTTAACAGAATATCAAATGAAGCTTAAAGAAGCCAGGCACATCAAATGGCTAAACCTTGTATCAAATCAATAAGTGAAGCATGCAAAACTCTCTTTTTTCTTAGTAGTTTTTTTCCTTGCATTATACATTTGCACGTGCTTATAGGCTATTTAAACCAACTTCTAATTATTGTAGTGTAAGTAACGCCGAAACATGTCTGGAAATAAAATGTCATGGTTAAAAGTTTTCGTCTTTACTTTGAAATTCAAAGCTTAACCCTAGAAGCCTCAAGGGGAGGGGGGAAGGGGGGTCAAACGGACCCCCCCTTCCTCGATTTTTTTGGCCTCAAATCTGAACGCCTAGACCAATTGCTAAAAGCTTTGGCACAACTGTTCCTTGCTAATGAATACATGTTTTGACACTAATTGAATGACGTCATCACTGATGACGTCTTCACAGGAAGTCATGAAACTTGGATTTTTATAAAATTCATGTAAATTTTTTCCTAAAAATTGAAATATAGTTGTTACTTTTCATTTTTTCCCAGTATTTTGCATTTTTATCACATAAAACGGTATTTCCTATCCTTTTCTTATAATATCTCTCAATTTTAGACAAAAGTTCAAAAATCAAAAATTTAAACAAGATGGCAGTCATATAAGCCTTGGTAACCATGGTAACCAGAGAATTGTCACATGATTAGTCTTAAATGAAAGTTCAAAGTCTAATTAACACTCATGCCAAATCTCAAGTTGATAGGTCCATGCATAACGAATATCTTGGGGAGGGGTCCAATGACTCCCCCTCCCCTCCTTGAGGTTATATGTTTGGCTAAAAGGCTTCAGGCTTGAAGGGTTGATTATAATTCATATGTTGAGCTGAATAAAACTAAATTTTGAAAAGTTGGGGTAATGTATTAAGCCTTTCACCACTACAACCCAGAATTAAATTCTAGCTACTGTATTGGCTTTGCACGTGGGCTAGCCAGAGTAAACAATAGAAACACATACTTAATAGGTAATAATTGAGGATATGAGCTTTAAAATAACCAACACAATGTTTGAAAGTTTTAAAACAAACATATTTCACACCACATCCATCTTAAGTGGTACTGGCATGGACGAGTGACATCCAAAATATGTCTGTTTTGAAGATGGCACAAATGCTCGACACTTGGCAGAGCTGGTTAGAGATGTTACAACTGTGCTAACCAAGCTACCATTATCAGACTAAATATGTTACTTCTAAAATGGTAAAATGTTACACATACCTCCAGTGCAGCGTGGTCTAGGATTGGATCGCAAATCCCAGGGGGTAATGTAAACCTTTTGAGGTCTACAAGACAACAACAAATATTTGAAAAATTAGCTTCAATAACTAAAACAACGATCAACTATATCTACATGGACAGTGGTGCTTCAAAAATCACTTCTGACTCAACCATAAGAATTTTAGTATTCTAATTAGAAATTTACAGATTTGACTAGAACAAAGAAATTGATTTCTTAGTGATATACGGAATGCCAAAAAGACACATTTAAGAGTAACAGTTAAAATTGAAGAAAAGAGATGATTAGTCAGAAAAAAAAACTTTCAAGTATTTTTGAATATAATGGTGCTCTCAAGGTTAAAATAATTATTAATTATTAACCACCCTGTTTGTGGATAACTCAATAAAGCAAAGTGGTGACAAAAAAATATGTGTCACAATGAATTCTCTCAATAATCAAACCAGAATGCTCTTGATTATATTTATCCTTAAAAGCAACTTCACATAAAATAAAAATATCCTAACTTTTGAACCAGTGCATTAAACCCTATAAAGTGATCATTTTCTTTGTCTTCACAAGTAGATTCAGAAAATGTGCATCATTTTACCAAATTCTGAAGTTGACATATAGTGCATACAAAGGTTTCCTGCAGAACATACCATGTTGAGTTAGGGTGTTGATAAGCTGCTTTATTTTGATGTAACTGTTAGCCAGTCTCATGACACAAAGCCGGTCAAGCTGCCCTGAAACTGCCGGTGGGAGGGGCAGATGGTTTGCCAGTTCCACAAACTCGTCATTCTGTTGCCCTCTCCTTGATCGTGCTGCATCACGAGATTTCCTTTTTTTGTGGTTTTCACTGTAAATCAATAGTACAGTTAGCAATGATGATGAAATTAAAGCATGTTTCATAAGAAGTGAGGAAAATTATTTGGAAAGCCTTTTTAACTGTGTGGATTACACATTTCTATTGAGCATTTTAACACAAACATAAAATTTCAATGCACAATATTTCTTGGCTGTACTGCCAGACTTCCAGTTTTTGATGTAAATTAATCGTTTGAGTACACTGATTATTGTATGTTATTGAAATTTATTGAATCAGAAAAGGTCATTTCTTCGTCTGCTGTAAAATGTCATTTTTCATGTCAGAACAACATGGAAAGTTCAAGGCAATGATAACATCAATCTTTTTTTGTAATTACTGCACGACACATGTTGATTGAATACCATTCTGTCAACCCAATTTAATTTCATTATCAAAACTAATGGGATGATTATCAACCATATGAACAAGCAGACTTTTACCTTTAGATAACGAGAAGCTAAAATGGTGAACATATCTTGATGAAACTTTACCAACTGGTATTACCACTAGACAAATTATTGCTAAATTTCAATTTTGTGGATCTTTTAGTCAATAATTAATAAAGTGCATATTTCTCTGAAATTTTTTATGACTAATTTTATATATTTAATGAAAAAAAAATTATTATTGGTTAAAACACATTCAACACCAGGTTTTACAAGCAGATCAAAACAGTGTTTCTATGTTCAGAAATTCTGCAACACAATTTGCAAGTATCTACATCTTTAATCTTAAACAGAAAACTCTTTGATCAATAATTTTAAGTCTCAACTTTTAAATCTGTTATCTCAGCTGTTTGCAATGATTGGTGTCAACTCTTAGCCAAATGGCTATTAAAAAGAATTTTTTTTCAAATCATACCTAAATTCATCTGACGCCTGAGATATAGCTTTTTTCCTTTGTAACAAAATACCGACATTATACCAGGATTAATCCAATTTACATGCTGTGAGTTTTCTTTTCTGTTTGAAAGCAACACATTTTTTAAATTACGCATGTCCTATATCTCTTAAAAAGCTAATTTTCTAAAAGTTAATTATAAAGTACCAAAATTAGATTTTGTTTTCATGAATTAAAGCAAAATTAATTAGCAAATGAAATGCAATTATATTTAGTTAATAATTTTCAATATATTACCGGGCAATAAAATATTAATTCTCAAGTATCATTAAGTCAAGTTTGGTCAGTACATATTGTTGAGCGTTATACTATTGAGCAACTTTAAAGAAAACTATTTCTAATAACTTTTTGGCTGTAATTGGCTCACTTAAAAAAAATGTTAAACTTCCAAATGTTTTGACATACTAAACATTTATTATTTTATCTACCGTATCTACACAGTATATTTCTGCAAAACAAGCAAAATAAATTGGCTGCTTTCATTTACAGGTTTCATGAATGGTGCAAAAGTAAAGATGTCCTTGATTAATGGAAATTCAAGCCAGGTTAAATAAATCAAGATAAAAGTAATGACTTTCAGTCGTTATGTTTTTGGAAGAAAAAAACATATTAATTTTATGCTATTCATTTGAGATTGACAAATTAAATAATGACACCAAAATCCTTTCTTTCAATTACACAATAAATTTTCTCTTTCTATTAGTACTTAACCACTTTAGCCCCAAATACGCCAAATGGCATATTGCTAAATTCTCCCAACTAAAACCCATACTTTTCCTTTTAGTAGTTTAGGA
>JAOBYJ020042004.1:0-11433 GCA_025403565.2 Palythoa heliodiscus
TTCTTCATTTCAACTTTGCAAAAGCTCGCATTTAAATGATAAGAAATAGATCTACTGCTTTTTTGAAAACTAAATTTAACCTCTTTTAAAGATTGAACAATATTAAAGCGTAAAATTTTGGAAAATTTTGAAAACTCTCGTGCAATTAATCCTTAATAGTACTTGGCCTTATGTGATTACCTATACTAATAGTTCCCCAAGACCTTTCGGCAACATGATCATCTATCCCACTTTTTTTTGCAAATCTAATATACCGATAAAATTCACCAAAGCTTTTATTATAGATGTGAATTTGTTTTCCTGTCGATTACTGGGCACGGAAGTAAATCAAAGTGATCGAAGTGACCCGCCAACACCTCAGTAACATCCCCTTCGTCCACAAATTGTATATTGACAACGCGTTGTGCATTTTGTGATGATACATTGTTTTGTTTAGGATGTTGAAGTCTCTCTTCAAACTCGTTGTCGGTGCCATGAAGAGCGTAGACAGCCGTGGGGGCAAAGCCCCAGCCTTATGTTTTGTGGTCTCACTCCTAACCGTCCGTTGGTGTCTTGTCTGTAACTCTCTAGCAACTCTTTCATCTGTCCTTCCATACCTGGTTTTATGTCCTCACTTGGAAAAGGTGTCATCGTAGCTATAGCAGCAAGGGGCATGGCAGATAGAGGGAACGGACTAGGATTTGCCATGCGTGTAGTACTTTGCTGCACATCTAGATGTGCGCTTCAGAGATTCCTTCTAAATTGTTCCAAAATCCTGTGCATATGTAAGTATCGTGAATGTCTCATGCTTAAAGTGCGAGACAAAGTGCAAATTTTTCACTACGGTTGTGAGTAACGTTTCGAGCAGCAGATCATCTACAAATTTAGGGGTTAATGTTCATCGCGTTCTTGTAAAGCCTATCTAACCCCTTTTTAAACAAAGACCGACAGATACTTGCGTCTTCTGTGATACAGTTCCCTGTGGACCATTGGTTGCAGACGTCTTGCTCAACTGGTAGCGCTCTTTCACCTTACTCGCAATATATCTTTTATATAGTTGTTAATCTTTGTCACGTTCTATTTTTTATGTTTCAAGGACACTCCGTCTGGTTTCATAGCCTTACAATTAGTAGAATGAATTCCAAACGGGTATCGTAAATTTAAGGGAACCAAGAATTCCCAGCAAAGATATCGTTTCTGAGAGGCTCGTTACCATCTTCAGTTTTCCAGCGGAAACATCTGCAACAAGCAAAATCTTGTCTACAGAGCATATCCACTCAATTTGTTTGAATGAACATGAATCTTGTGTCCCAACGGAAGAACTGTTGTGGCCACTTCCTGCCAAAGCTCTAACCAAATTATCATCAGGTTTGTATTGCATAACCTTTTCCGCCTTTGTATCCGTGTAAACTACGTTCCCGTTCAAGGAGCATACTTGGAAGAGTCGAGTTGCATATAGCTTTTGTCACCGTCTTTGCGCTAAGTTCACATTTGTACAGCCCACCTTGGCTCGAGGCTCCTGAGAAGAATGTGAATTGGTCGAGTAGAGTAATAGACAAAAGGTTTACGATGCTGGTCGGATAGGCAGTGAATTTCGTAGCATTGCCGTGAATAGGGACCTCTAGCAGTGAGGACGACAACGCCAATGACGACGGCTATGAAAAAATACTTTCCTGGTTTACTCTTTATTTTTTCCTCGCGTCATTATGGTTTTGTTTGTTCCGCTTTAAACCTTGTGAGCAGAAAACGATTAAAGGTCTGTCCTAGAACACAAACAAATCCTGAGAACATTTTTGTTATCACGTTCTCGTAGTCGCAAGAACTCTAAAAAAGGTCTTTTTACGTTCTGTTTCTAGCGACAACTACGTGCAGGTGCTCAGCACGATACATTCCGACGTGCAGTTATTGTATTTACTATTGTTCTTTGCCGTCCTCGTCGGCGTCGCCGTCCTCACTGCTAAAAGTCCCTACTGGTCACTCATGACCCGACCGCATGAACAATCAACGCGAAATGAAAATACACCAGCCGGGCGCCACGTCGGCTCGATTACAAATCCGCTGTTCCAGAAATGAGACAGCCGCTGTTCTAGAAATGAGCCCCTGATGCTCCCCGAAAAGGAGGATCCCGGGGCTTTAAAGTACGATATAGCAGCATGAGGTACGACATAGCAGTATATGGTACAATATAGCAGCATACGGTACAATATTATGCATAACACATTGCATTACATCCGAATTACATTTTTGTCCAGTATGCCCCTCCATACCATTCTCACCCTCCTTAGAACCTTTCAGGCAAGTATTCATACAAATAAATAAACATTTCGGCGAGGAAGGGAACCGCAACTAAGTTAGAAATAAATGGAGTCTTTTCTCCTTCCAACACTCGACTGGAAAAATTGGTTTTAATGCAAATTAAAGATGTGCCTCGTCCACTAAAAGCTCTCGAATTCTATTTTGAAATTCTTTTTTTAGCAATTTAAGAACTTTTTAAAGTTTTCCACCAAGACTTCCCGGTGGGCATGAAATGATTTACCAAAGATTTACCAACCACGTTGGCAGAACAGCCAGTACATCTTTTTTATCAAATACAGCGAGCTTGAGAATGACAAACTGCTGTCAAAGCGTAGTTGACCGCCTCCTCGGTTGAAGAGGACGCACAGTCTGGGTTTGTGGCTACACATACGCAATTCAACCGGGAGTTCGATATTTTCGGGCTTCCAATCGGCTCTTTCCAAGGTCGCTGTTTCTCGACCTCTGGTCAAGGGGAACGAAGACGCTGGATACAAGGGTGTCGACCATTTTGATTTGGCGATATAAGTGTCTACTGCGCATATGCATTCGAGTTTTTTGTGCTTTACCTTTTTCTGATAAATAACAATAACAATAACAACAGTAATTTCTTTGATCTTGAAGTTTCTATACATCTCGTATCTATTCATCTCCAAAAGAAGTAGAGTAACAATTATGAATAAAAATAACTAATTACATAACAATAGAAGAGAAATCGAATCCCACATGCTTAACTTACCGATTCTGGCTTTTTTTATATAACCTTAAACTTTATTCAATTACTAGAAGTGATCGTGTGATGCGAGTGCCCTCTATAATTATTTTCAGATATCTTGAATTTCAATTCACGTGCTGAAAACAATGATATTGCGCATGCGCTGTAATTTCGAAACACAAACAAAAAGAAAAAAACGGAACCGAATCCTTGACTCGTGGCCTATCATCTCGAGTAATGATCTTTTGTAAAAGCATTTCCATAATATTTGGCTTTTTCCGCCGTCCTCAAGGTAATCTATTTTTGCAAAGAAAGTAAAGGAAAACTAAAGCCGACAAAAGACTTATATGAAGTGAACAGCAACAGGCTGCGCGATACGCAAAAAGCGCGATACGTCCTGACAAGCAAAAAAGCTGTCACCAGCCGCCTAAACTGACGCAGTAAACGGTAAATAAGACACTTTGATTTACCAGATATTGAAGTTGTCATGCCTTAGTCGTATATTACCTATGCTGTTTGTATGATTATTATTCAAATATTGAGAGCGGTTATAATTTCACCTCACTCCAGCTTTGACTTGATAAAGAGTAGCATTGCTACTCGAAATATTATCAAAAGAGCCATTTTTGTTCTGAAACATATCAGTATTCTATAACTGTTATTCTCTCGCGATCGTTCTTTTACGATTTCTCGTTATTTATTTGTCGACGTTTTTACTCAACCTCATTCCCAGTTTCTTCTTCCTCCCATTGTAAAGAAGAGACCTGGGGAAGAGGTTCCATTTCATCTAGTGTTTTTTTTTTTCTTTCATCAGGCCTCAAAGTTGTTTGCTTAGCTCTATTGTTTTTCTTTCTGCAAATACATTGACAAAATGCTGTTGCCCAGTCTATTGACTTTTAAGAGTTAAAAATCTTTAAATAACCAATAAAGTTATCGAGGCGGAGAAAAAAGGAAGTACGTATGCGAAACTGATTTTGAGGCCTCAAGGCGTCACGCCACAGTTTAAGACATTCAAAATTCCAGTGCCGATACTTGATATTGAACAAACTGAATTCACGTTCAGATGATTGAAGAAATAAACTTGGTATAATAAAGTTTGATGCTAAAATATCCAATAAAAAGAGGAAGCAGCTGCCAAAATAGACGCCAATGAAGACCAGAAACAACCCTTTTTTCATTCGCCTGAGAGTAAATGTGCTGACTAATATATTGACAACAACAGTGATAGAAGTCATCACAGTAAGACTTCCTGTATTTACATTTTAGGTTTTGTGATGAGTTTCGCCTTGATATTTTTTCACTAGAAATAGAAATGAAAATATACATTAGGAAAAAAGCCCCTAAAAGCAATTAACTTATTAAAGAGTAGAAATCTCAAATTAAAGTCATCGACAAGTTGTTGCGAATAGGAAGTAGTTTTTTTCAAGTCATTGTGGTCAGATGAGGAACTAATTGGGAAATTGTTTCCGCTTTTGATTCAACACTGACAACCAGAACCACCCAGGAAACAAAAGTCAAACTGACTCCGTCTGAAAATCAGCACAATTCTAAACAAATTATAAAATATCCTATTTACAGTGGTTCGATCTTTCCATTTGTTTTGATAGTTTTAAAAACTGAAGCTTTACAACATTCAAATAGTAGAAGATAGTGACGTTTCGGACTGAAGTCCTTCGTCGGAGTAAAGTGTGAAGTAAAGTAAAGCTCCTGTACATGCATGCATCTCTTATATCATTGCACTTGTCGAAGTCGTGAAACTCTACGGTTTTAAAACCAAATTCTGTGTTGTTTACTCCAACGAAGCACTTAAATCCGAAACATCTCTATCTTTCACTATCTCAACGGTGTAAAAATTAAAAATCTACTAAAACTTTTTTGATAGTTTTAGATTATTTTCCGGAACAATATAGAACTATGTTTTAAAACCGTAGAGTTTGCATGACTTTATCGAGTCCAGTAATACCAAACTTCCATCATGTAAAGTTGCTTACACCTAATATCTCTATCAGCATTTTCCAACACCTAAATTGGTCATTGACCTTTGTAGCAACGTAATATTGGATAGGTTTTGATGAAGCTTCGATATTGCAGTTACTTGTAAACTAAAACAAACAGGATGACGAAACATTATGAAAAAAGCCTACAAGAAATTGTGGGGAAATGAATGAGTTTAAGACTGAGTCGCAATGATAAACAAACAAATAAACTCTAGAAGCTACTAGTTTGATAAGCTGTGTTACTCTTTCTTAAATTGAAATATCAGAACTCTAGAAAAATGCATATTAGAAAGTCCGACGTGTTAACCACTACACCACAAGGACTAACCACGCTGGAAACGCAGCCAATTAATGTAATGTATGAGGTAACTGCAGGGATCCCAGGACATTATTTTCTCTATGGATAAGTTGAACAACGTAAATTTGGTACGCATAGAATTAATAAAATGACATGAAGGTATATTAAATGTATAGTATACCGAAGATGTGGGGTTCGAATCCCGAAATGGGCTCAAAATTTATTTTCAGTCTTCTTTCATTCTATATCAACACACCGAACGCATTTAATATACT
This sequence comes from Palythoa heliodiscus, assembly GCA_025403565.2. Taxonomy (NCBI): domain Eukaryota; kingdom Metazoa; phylum Cnidaria; class Anthozoa; order Zoantharia; family Sphenopidae; genus Palythoa; species Palythoa heliodiscus. The sequence continues at coordinate 5,557 of JAOBYJ020042004.1, forward strand.
TAGGAATAGATGCACTAATCACAAAGTCCCACTTATGCCAGCACAAACGATACGGGAACTCACGATTTTCGAGGTTATCCCGAAAATTCTTGTAAACCCAGGTTTTATCGTGACTGTTGTACAAGACAAAACGGCCGTAGATTTTATCTGGATCAAACTCATCCCATGGATGCAATTGGTGCCAGTGAAATCAAGCAAACGCAATCAGCTTAATCTCAACTCAATAACGGAAGCCAAAAGTGAAAAGACACAAGCACACCACCATAAAAGGAATAAAAAAATACACAGCTATAGTTACCGACAAACGTTTACTGCCATTGTAGGACTTGCTGCCAGTGTCGACAGTTTTTTCGCCAAGTCAGCAGCTGAATTCTGTACCACTGGAAGTCCAATTGTTCTGCCTTTGCTGCATACTAACATTGCTTTATCCAAAAAGCGTGACAGTCACACAACAAACGTATGTGATGTAGTGCCATCGTGATAAATTTTGATTCTGAATTTCTAGCGGTAGCGATATCAATTTGTTTTTATCGAGAGAAAATTCCCTTACTTGCCACATTTGCTGGGCTGCAGATGCTTTTAGAGTGGAAAGTGCCGGATTTAACCATCAAACATTACTTAATGGTGTTTTTTAAATATTCTTTGGGGGGAAAATCTTTGATAGCATTGTTTTCAATGTGCAACTGTAACAAGCCATTTCGTAAATCTCTGGCCTTCTGCCTTCTACATTAGCCAAAAGCAGTGTCCACAAATCTCTTACTAAATGTTTGCGCTCTACTGCACAACAATTCGTGATATTTCGCTTACAAACGCTTAAATTCTCTTTGATCCACTGACAAAATTGTAAATCTTTTCAAAGCACCATTTGCTGAACCTGTGTTCTGATTGCCTAACGCAGAAACCTTGTCAATTGAAACGTTTTGCTATCACAAAATATTGGGTTTTCTGACAGGTCAATCCGGAAAATTTTCAAAATGATCTTTAACTTTACGTTTTTGATTGTGTAAAATGACTCGAAATCTATTTCTACCTATATCCAGTTTAAGTCTCCAATCTGCTCTAACTTTTAAGTCCAGCAAGAAAGACGTTTTCTGGTATTGGTTCAATAAAATTAAGACCTCAAGGGAATCAAGACGTTTTGATAAAAATTTGTTATATGTGATAGTATTTTTCTAAAGGTCAATACTTCGATTATTCCTCAAGAGAAACATCTAAGGTGGAAATCGCTTAATGTAAGTATTGCTGAAATTTCCAACCAGGACTCGTGACCTTCTGGAATCCGAATTTTGTCCCAGTGTATTCCGGACTCAATACCTTAAAATTTCGGATTTCAGTTCTTTGGATTCCAATTTGCAAATCCACCCCAAACCGCTGTATTTCAGTCCTCTGCCTTTGCGAAAATGGCCTTTATGCGGCAGTTTTGTTTGTTTTCGTTTAATTTTCAATCACCGCAGGAAAGTTGTAACTGTACCACCTTTCAAAACCTCTTTCAAAAAATATTTGGTTTGTCAAAAACTGAACTCCAGATTTTCAACTTTTTGGATTCTGGATTCCAACAATGAAGATATTCTGTTACATGGAGCGAGAGATAAATATCTTGTATTCTGTAGAGAGATTGTCCTGGGAAAGCGCTATCCTTGATTGATTTGATTCGGTTGTACTCCAAGTGAACAATTTCCAAGCTATTCAAGTGAGTTCAAGGCTACTGGAGATTCCCACAAATTGAAGTTTTCTTTCCATGAAATTTAGAAACATGTTAGTCTTCAGCGGTTACTGTATCTTATTTGGAAGTTCATCCGGAAGCACATGTGTTTCTTTTGTAAATGTTGTCCTAGTGGTTTAATGATAGATCCACGTTTAATTTCAACCAACCATATTACAAGAACAACGATAGCAAAGCTGCACAACTTTATCAACAAACTTACTCGCGATACCCAAAACCATTTTAAGTTTATAAGCATATGACAAACGAGAAAAATCGCATTTTTTATCTCGCTCAAAGATAGGAATGATCACCGTTCTAATGTGATATATGAAGGAAAATGTGAAACCTGCCACAAGAACTATTTCGGCGAAACGTCTAAAACATATTCTGTCCGCATAGAAAGAACATGAACACAGAACTATTGTTTTTACTGAACCGTCAGGCCATCAATATAATAATCTTGACTACCATTCCATTTGGAAAATTCTTGCCGTCACCAGCCGTTTTTTAACAAATAAGTTTCTGCCTTCTATTTATCTTTTACCCCAAAGGAATTACGTAATCTTAATCAATTTGCAATTATGTTTCTCTTGCTTTACTGACTGCGCATCGCATTTTTAGCCTGATGATGATCATATTGATTCAAAACATTTTGAGCACTCTATAACATATTTTAAAAGAAATCTACCTATTTTTGTCCAGTATAAAAAACGTTAATATATAAAAAGTTCGTCTGCCGCACTATTCTTGTCGAAACCGAAGTAACATTAAATCCAATAAAAAGATTTGGGGTATATACCATCGTATCATCGGGTTCAATATATTGCTGCTCCTCTGTATGCAGCACTCCGAATGTTTCATGTGCCTCGTGTTGAAGCGTGGCACCACCAGCGAGTCGCATGCTCTGTTTTCGCTTTATTATTCTTTTTTCTAGAATCTCTGGCACTCTGTTATTGAATGTATATGAGCAGAGAAAAATATATAAGAGCAGAAGAGTTTGCTATGTTTAGGTGAATTTCACTTCTCTTACTGCTGTGCTTGGGGCTCGGCCTAGTTGATATCGACATTCCGAGTGAAGGGCTCCGTAAACTCCTATTCCAAATCACGTTACTTGGTAAAACCTCTTTCAAAATGTGTTACAAACAAAGAAATAATCCGCATAAATCGCGCTTTTTTGAATCCTGGTGTAACATGCGCATTTTAAAATGAAGTTGTTCATACTTTTCTCATTTCACTCTATGTTAGAGAATTTGCAGTTTTTTTCTACATTCTGGACTTTAACTCTTACGGATATCGATTACTAGAACATTGATACCGGATTCCAATTTCCAATTGGGCAAAACGGACTTTGCATCTATATCAGTCAAAAAGTTCCCCCCATCGCCATGTAAACAGGCAGTTGGAAAGTGACGTCACGGTCAGGAGTTTGGGCATAGTATATTGTAGATTAGTATATGATGTCACTGAAAAGTTGCTCACGTGATAGCCTACGTAGCAACCTCAAAAGAAGAGGAAAGCGGGAAGCGACCGAGCCGCGCGGTGAACTTGGGAGGAGCGCTTGCAATGCAGTGGTTAGTTTTTCTGTTAATAAGTTCACTGGGTGAACGTAGAATTCTGATCCAATGGAAGAATAGTCAGCCAATTTTTTTGCGCCCGTTCAACCCTCAGACAGAAAACAAAATGGCGGACAGTGCTGTTTTCGAAGAACTCGTTGAAAACACTGTAACCAAAATTCAGGAGAAAATATTGACCAAGGAATTTTACGATCAAGGATGTGGTAGCTAACCTTGATATTAGAGAGTGTTAGCATTTGAAAACGAGTCCGGGACCGAGTACAAGTTTTCTAAAAAATCGTATTGCGCATGCGTATGGCGTCAAAAAAACATTGAACTTGCTCCTCCAAGTTGTACTACAACGAGATTTTTGCTGAAACTCGAAGTGGTAAACTCTACTATACGACTATTAAAGAAGGTAACTTAACATAATTATATTAGTTGTTTTTTCTGTTTTACCTGTATTCAAGGCAGCTCCAGCTCTTTGTTGAGGGGCAAAGCATTTATTTTATAATTTAAGTGGCTGAGCAGGGTATTTTGAGAAGATTTAGCCGTGTTGTCAAAAACCATCGTAATTTGACGTGTAGCCGTTAGCATGATTTTGAATGACTATAATTTTTTGTTTCTTTTTCTTTACACATTTTCTGGATGGCCGAATCAGAACCATCAGTAGATAAATGCTTTTTGAGCATTTTAGAATCGACTGAAGCAATTTAAAAAGTTTTTTTTCAAGAGTTCATTGGTTCGAATTCATAAAAATGGCAAGTAATTTTGTTAGTTCCTTGAATTTTTAGGAAAAGAAAACTTTTTATTTGGAAAAGGCAGCATGAAATTGGTCTTCTAAGGGAAGTTCTGCATTTAAAGCCTTACATGAAGAAACAATCTGATAGAGGAGAGGTCTGGAGAAATATTTCCGGGAACCTGAATGCAAACTCGCAATTGCAGTTCAGATCAACAGAGCAATCGTGTAGGGACACGTTCAACAAGCTGATGAAGGAATTCGACGAGAAAGACAAAACGAACGTAAGGCATCTGGAATTGATGCCGAGTACGACGAATTAATGCAGCTTTGTCAGGATATAAAAGAGCGAATCAACTAGAGTTTGGAAATAACAGAAAAGGAGAAGAAAAAAAAAGCACAAGAAAAAAAACCTTGCTTGTGACATGAGGCAGAAAACAATGGAAATGCTGGGAAGTACAAAGAAAAGGAAGAGTGACGAGGACGAAGGTTCTAAGCCAACGAAATCAAGCAGACGAAAAAGTAGCGATACTTTAGATTATCTAAAAGAAAACATGGCTATGAAACAACAGCAAATTGAAGCTGAGAGAGAGCTAAAGCAAAGAGAGCTTGATCTAAGAGAGGCTGAGTTAAAACAACAGCAGCAACAACAACAGGAACAAAACCAGTTTTTAATGCAAATGATGCACAATCAAAGTGCAATGTTTTCGCAGCTTGCATATATTATTCACTCTAAGAATAACTAGAGTAGAAACACTGCATTAGTATGCAAAGTTTATTACAATTTAAAAGGATATATAATTACATGAAATGAACAAATACAGCAGTATTTTAGTGTTATGCATGCCGCACAATTCTATTGTTTGCACTCTGTTTTGAGGTGATTACCTGTTTGTTGTTTGCTTGTGGAAACTTTTTACAAATGTCAGCTGACATTGTTGTGTTATAAACTTTCACAGAGTGATGGTAATATGATACTGTGATAAAGCTATCAGATATTGTTGTTTTTATTTCCAACGTAAGAGGACTAAGGACATTACCACCGGATTTTATTTAGCCATATTCCTTATCTCCATGGTGTTAGTATTTATGTAAGCACTCTGTTCCAGTACAAACACTTAAATGGTGCAAAATGTAGAATAATATTAGGGTAGTAAACATTCAAATAGGAACAAAAACTTGGAGTTTCCTGGTAGAAATTTATCTTAATTAATAAATACATTTTACCCACTGCACTTAGGCTCAACTTGAGATTTGTTTTGAAATCTAAGAATGCCCAATCTCTGAGTATTTCACCAAATGCCCATTCTACTGATGATCTAACATCTAACATGGATCTGTTGAAATTCTGCTGCATTGGAGTAAGGTTCACCACTCTGAACAAATTTATCTGGTAGTCGCAAAGTATGGGCGAGATAAGGTATATCCAATTTTCTGAGGCGAAAGCTGGCTAGGCACTCTTCCTCGGAGATAACTTCGAGTGTAAATTTAAAGTACTGCTTGTGATCAAATACAAGGTAGTTTGAACCGTTTACATCGTATGACAAACAAAATTCTTCGTCATCTAGTAACTTTTGAGTATAACTGAGCAAAATACACTCCTGGACGTTTTTGAGTGACATTTCAATGCTTCAAGGACGAAATCTTTCAAAAGTGGCGCCTAAAAATTGATATTCTATATCGTAATAGTCTTTGTTTGTACTCGTACTCAATAGGTATTGCTAACGCACATTTTTGAAAACGACAATAAGTACGAGTACAAGAATTACCACAATCCTGTGTGTGTGTGTGTGTGTGTGTGTGTGTGTGTGTATGTGAATATATATGACTGTGTATATGTATGTATATATATATATTTTCTCTTTCTTAAGATATATACT
>JAOBYJ020042221.1:0-11428 GCA_025403565.2 Palythoa heliodiscus
AAAACTCGTGCTTCGTGTTTCATCACCTAATCCAAACACCTCGAAAACAATAAAGCCCTCGGGGCTTCGCCCCTCGGAACTTCATCATTTTCTCGGTGTTTGGAACGGGTGATAAAACACTCGCACTCGTTTTTGATATAATTATTACTTCAATGACATTGTGTGTGTACCTTCAAAAACAAAACAAAGACAGGAATGTGTGTAATCGACTGGGAAGGACTATTTTCTTATTAAAAGTTTGATTCTAAAACGTATTTTAACTTGTATATTACTAGCTAATTTTATATTCAGTTTTATCTTGATAATGGTGTCAAGCAGACATCGAAACGTCGATTCCCCTTTAACGTTAATTTTTATAACCAAAGAATTATTTTGATTGGAAAAGTCAAACTACGCACGGGCAAGTTGTAAAATCCCCGACAATTGTTAAAATTCAACCTGGTTCACCAGTTCCATGTGAACAGAACAAAAGGTTTTCTGTGAACATCATAATCGGTCAATGTTTTTAAACCGGTCAAAAAAATCGCCCGGTACCGTGTGCACGTAACCTCAGAAAAGTTTCTACTAGAGGGTAATGAATAAGTGAACAAGAAAGAAAGAAATTTGCTTTTCCCAAAAGATATGGGCGATGTTCAAAGTTTACCCAACAAGATTGACGGTTTAACACTATCGAAATTAGCAGCTTTCTGTAATCCATGCCGTTAATCTACCTACTTATTACTCGGACCATGATGCACTAATACGTCTTGGAATTGCTCTTAAACGTCCATATATACTGTATCTTAAGAGAATTGTCTTAGCGGAATCAATAAGTATTTTTTAAGCTAGAAGTCGAGCCCAAAAAATCCAGAAATTTTCCAGACATCCTTATTTCCCAGACATCCTTATTTCCCAGACATTTTCCAGACTTCCTTTTTTTCCAGATGCACTTTCCAGACATCCTTATTTTACAGACATTTTCCATATATCCTTATTTTCCAGACTTTTCCAGATATCCTTATTTACTAGACATTTTCCACACATCCTTATATTCCAGACATTTCCCAAGACATCCTTATTTTCCAGATATCCTTATTTTCCAGACATTTTCCACACATTTTTTATTTTCCAGATATTTTCCGGACCTTCCAGAACACCTTTTGCATTTTCCAGAAAGGGTGCTGCATGAAATTAACTTTCGGCAGATGAATTTGTCGCGACCCAGCTGATTTTCGAGGTTCAGAAAACTGACATGTGGTGAAAATTTTATCTAATAGAAAACTTACCGTCAGCGTGCCATAATGGAGCAAGAGATTAATAAACACTGCAACCATTGATAATCCGGCACTGGAGTATTGCAAGGCCCTGATACTGTCTGAGATTATAAAAAAAGCACTTCAGATCAAAGTGGCCATTTTGGAAAGGGTCTTATATTATACAGAATATTTCCTCGTGGCAATACGAGTGGTCGAAACAACATTTTACAAACAAGCACAGCGAAACCGTCAAGAAATGTACACAGCTACCCAGCGCACGCGCAGTGCAACAGGTTTTTAGAGCCAATGAAATTGCGGTTTCCAGTAAATACGGCTTACAGTGTTTAAGCTGATACCCTTAAGTGGGTGTAACACACTGCGACTAATGTTTTGTGTTGGACGTGTAGCATTAATACTATTCCGAGAAATGCTGTATGCACGAGGTGTTAAACGATACAACGATGTCTTTTTCCAGCAACGACAAGATCGAAGTCGTGAAAAAACCTGGAACCTATTTCTTTGGGAAAATCAAATATTGGACTATCGCGTGTGATTACACAGATCCTTTTCTGTGAAAGAAACAAAATAACCCAAAAAGGATTAATCGCTACTTCTTTTCTGAGAAAGAAACAAAAAAATCCGAAAAGGGATTTTTCCCACTAGACAACACAAATTCTTTTAGGAAGAAAGCCGTTTGACATCAGGACTATTCTTCCGTCCCCAGCACCTCCCACCCAAAAAACACAAAATTCGTAAATCCAGAAATTAGGGATTCAGGCTGATCGATTGAATCTAAGTCGTGAGCGGATTTATTGAATTTATAATCCGCTTTTAGAGATAAAAAACTCCTGTTTTGGATTCAGACTCCGAATTAGAAAATACACCGAGGGTCAACTCATTTGTGATTTTACGACTGCGCACGGTGGGTTTAAATCAAGACATTTCGAGCTTGCTGTGCACACTGCAACAATAAAAAAAGTTGCTGAAATTTTTGCGAAAAGTAGAAGCCGTTTCTACTTTTTGTAAAGCCAGTTTGTGCAACAGGTCTCTAAACAATTTTGACCACTGCAGGGGTTAGTGCCTACTGTAAAGGCCCGTGGGGTTTGTCTCGCACTCGTGCAAGTTCCTTTATAAGGCGGGACATTCGCTTTAAATAAATGACATAGCATTAGTTATAAATGTGGTAAAAATGTAATGCTGCGTCTCTATTTCTACAGAAACACTTTTAGTAGACTGTAAGTCTTACACCGTCGAAAACGTGGAATCAACTGAAGTTTCGGACTAGAGTCCTTCGCCGTAGTAAAGAAGGACTCTAGGACGGAGGACTAATAAAAAACGCCAGTTTATTCCGTTTTTCCGGCTCATCCTCGGTGTAAAAACCTGTGAAGTTCACGAGTGATGTAGAACAAAGAAAACAATGAAGTCAAAACGATAGATAGAACGAACATAATAGTGACAAAACAAAGAAAAACTTCACAGGTTCTTGCACCGAGGATAACCTATTTTTTCCACGGTGTAAAACTTAGTCTACTAAAACTAGCCTAGTTCTTACTTACCACTGTCCACGCGCGCAAAGCCGGAGAAGCCATCCAGGAACAAACCAAAGCACGAATACAGCTGGCCCATGCAAAATAATCAGCGTGTAATTTAAATATCAAGTTTAGTTTGCCCAAAAATTAAAGGGATCCTCCAATGTCCAACAACATTAATTTGAAATAAGACTTTTCTTTAACTTGTGTATACATCAGCAGCTCAAATTTGATAATTCTCTGTATATAGTTCACGGCAATCGATTTCTTTTTATCCTTTCCATTGTTTGAATTTCCCGCGGGCCGCCATCTTGAAATGTGACGTGTAAGGGTTGCAGTGCCAGTCTCTACTCTCGATAAAAACAAAAGCAATGAACGAGTGGGGGTCTGGCACTGCAACGATACATCTTACATTTCAAGATGGCGGCCCGCGGGAAATTGAAACTATGGAAACGATTAAAACGAATTGTCTGTTATCAAATTTGAGATGCTAATGTGGACACAAGCTAAAGTAAAGTCTTATTTGAGATTGATATTTTTGAGCAGTGGAGGAGGATCCCTTTAAGAACAACGCGTAAAAGTGATATTACACAAGACAACTTTTCGTGCAACTTGTTACAGCCGTGTAATATGACTCCTGTAACATGAAATTTGTAAATGAAATCATTGCGAAAAGTAGAAGTGGGTTTTATTTTCCGCAATGATGTCTGCAACTTGTCTCGCAACGATTTTAGTCATTGCACGGGGTGTTACGTAGCACGTAGCTGTGCTATGGCTCGTCCAACTCGTCTCACAATGGCGTTGTGAGACAAGCTAGCACGAAAACTTGACTCGTGCACGTGTGACATCGATTGAGGCTAAAGTTCAGATGTAAATGGTTTATTTGTTATTCATAGAGCAAATTACGTCAAAAATGGCTTAGGCCTAGTTCAAATGTCGAACTTCACATGTGCCGAATCAAATGCAAATGAAGTAGAATAATAAAATTTGCTCATTAGCATTAGATTCGGTACATGTAAAGTTCGACGTTTGAACTAGGCCTCATTGGGTGCAAATACATAAAACACATTGCTAGTTTTTGATAGAAACTCCAAGAGAGTAAAACAGCAAAACATAAAATCTGCCCATTGTTTTAAGCTATAATCCTGTACAAAAACCCTCATTAAAAAACCGGAAAAACGTATTCCATAAAATTCACATTGATTAGTACATAGCTCATATACCGTATGACCTTATATATGAAAATATCATTTTACGGTCGTTTTGTATAATTGAGACAGAATTCAATAGGATTTGGCTATAATTGCTTAGGTCTCTATTACATGCCTGGAACGAGCAAGCCCGATCGAGCGGGCCGAGTTTTTTTTACCGAGATCCCGGCTATCCGCATAAACTCTGTAAAGATTTGGTGCGTGATGGTATGTAAACCGGGCTAAGGTTGTGTTTTCAGCCCGCTAAACCGGGCTACAGCTGTGTTTTAAGCCCGCTAAACCGGGCTAAGGTTGTGTTTTCAGCCCTCTAAACCGGGCTAAGGTTGTGTTTTCAGCCCGCTAAACCGAGCTAAGGCTGTGTTTTCAGCCCGCTAAACCGGGCTAAGGTTGTGTTTTCAGCTCGCTAAACCGGGCTAAGGTTGTGTTTTCAGCTCGCTAAACCGGGCTAAGGTTGTGTTTTCAGCCCGCTAAACCAGGCTAAGGTTGTGTTTTCAGCCCGCTAAACCGGGCTAAGGTTGTGTTTTCAGCCCGCTAAACCGGGCTAAGGTTGTGTTTTCAGCCCGCTAAACCGGGCTAAGGTTGAGTTTTTAGCCCGTTAAACCGGGCTAAGGTTGAGTTTCACATAATTTTATATTCCATGCACTCACGTCTTGTTGGATATGTGGTAAAATAGCCAACTAGGCGCTGTAGTCCATCACCTCATATCCAAAGAACATTCGTAGAATAGTTGTTAAATATCCACAGGCTGCAGTCTATGAACACCCACAGAGTGTTAGAGAAAGCCTAAATTCGATGACCAATTAATGTGAATTTTTACGAGTCACGAATTGAAGGGATTAACGCTAATTACATGTCTGTAGAGATATTGTTCCTGAAAGTGGCCACTCATTGATTCTGTTACCATGTTAATAGAGTACTTAAGTTGCGGTGCTTATAGTCCAATGTTGATTCGACTATGAAATAATCAACAAACATTAACTACAACTCCAAAAATATCAAAACAGTGAATTATCTTAACATGCTGGACCGATACTCAGAAATAATACGCCTGTTAACTAAATCAACTGCTCCAAGGAAGACTTAGCTTTGACTACTATGGTTCTCTATTCGAAGTCGGAAACAAAATACACTTAAAGATCACTGAGTTTCATAAAAGCCAAAACCAACAATAATTTATTCACATTGCTGTAACATAAATAACGTAGCGCCATGAAATACATACTAAGGCGTTAATAAGCGATTGCAAAAAGTTGTATTTTCTAACATGCAGATGCTCAAACTAGTTTTCCAAAGCTTCCCATCTGCAACAGCAAAGAAACGGTTTTGTTTGCTGTTAGACTGTGATATTTAAAATCGATTTTGAAGTCACAATCATGCTAAATTGCGTGCGAATCAACAGACCATTCCTAAACGAACGGTTATCCCATGATATTACCCGCCTCAGCAAGAAAACAAAGTTTGATCGGCTAACATATTGTTGTTAAATGACCAACGAACAATTGCAAATCAAACGGAAACTTGAAGGAAAGTAACTGAAAGGGCAAAACCAATATGTGAAACTGTTCAGACATTTACAGTGCTCAATTTTTTAGTGTAGTCTTTACAATATGTATAGCGACTTGATCTTCCGTAACGTTCGACTGCACCTTCGACACACAAAAACTTACAAAGCATCCAAGTAAGTAGATATACTTCCTTTTAGAAGTTAACTGTAATTTCAAGTAAACGGTCTCACGGAATAGCAAAAATCTTCAAGACTAAACAATTCAGGTAAAGTATTCGTTCACTTACCATCATGAAGTTGCCAATAGAAATTCCACCAGTTCTAAGACTAAAACGGCAACAGAAATTATTAACTGTGAAACGCATGGTTAAACTGCAGTTGCTGTTCGTTTAAAGTAGATAAAACAATCGACATTAAATAAAACTTGATAATTTCCCAGGGATCAGTTTTCGTAGAACCCTGTCGCTGTTGCCCACAAAGACACGCGCTCCAAGTACTTTTACTAAAATAGCATTTGAGTTCAAAATATCAGCCAGGCATAACCTTACAATATGAATCATGAATCAATTGCCTAAAGCTAAAGCAACTGTAACGTTATTAAAATATCAAAGTTCGACGAGATTCAACCATAACTTCCGGAAGCAGAATATTTTGAATAAATGTGTATGCTAACATTTCAATTTATATATTCACTTGATACTGGAATAAGACAATTTTGATTCGTTTCATTTGTTTTGTAATGTGTTTGCCACGAGAACAATCTAAAATCGTTACGCAGATGGTCGACTTCCGCTGACTCGGTTCTTGTGATTCAAGAAATAGTGGAGTCTCATTACAGAAAAAGCTTTAGGCAGACGTAACTGAATGAGTTGCTTCGAAATGAAATCTTCAAATACTTCACGACAAAAAAATAAAAAAAAGATCCCTGCTATGAATGTGGGTGATAGTTGCTCTGGTGTCTACCATAACTCTAGCTTCGTGACAACGCGATAAGATAAAAATATGCGTGACATTCGCTCTAAGTTTTTACCATTTTCTATGGCATCATTAATATTGATGGTCGACTATTGACGCTTCTCTTGTTGTGAAAAAGCTCTATAAAACACATTTAGATCCAAAATCTAAAATTCCCAAAGAGCGTCCGTTACCGTTATGATCTTTTGTTCTAGGTGTGATACTAAGTGCGGTCTACAAGCCTTTTGTAATCTGTGCACACAGTCAACGCCATATAGCAATAGAGAAAGAGCGAACAAAAACATACAACAAAGAAAGGCATCGAGTTTCCTAACTAGTTCACTCTACTATGTTACTTGTTTGAGTTTCAGAAGAAATTCCAAGAGATTATCAAGAATTGTATCTCAATCATTCCTAGAAATGTCTTAAAAAGCAAATCCGTTGCATATTAATAAAATATTCTGCAGTTTTCAACGAGCACTTTTTTATTCTGCTTTGCCGCAAAAACTTATGCGCGTCATTTGAATTCGCGCCAAAGATGTGCGCGAGTTCCTATCGCTTGCCGTGAGCCTGCGTGAATAACAAACATGTTTCGCGAGAGATATGTAAAATTATTTCATGGCGTCAATCTCGAAAACAGCCTTACGGCTGGTAGGCCTTTTCCGATTGTAAAATGCTAGAACGTTAGTCGTTACTCATTTAAATGCCAAAGAGCTGCCAAAAATAAGAAAAAGTGCTACCTGAGTTTCTTGGTCTTTCAATTTTTATATAAAATGTTTTAAAAAGCTTTTATTTTCATTCTTCACAATAGTTGATAAGGTCGGTCAAAAGAAATAGCTTGAAATTTAACTTTAAAGAATTGCTAGAAAATATGGGTGAAATTTAACTAGGATATCCTTAAGTCTAAAGGAACAAAACGCGTAATTCATTTGACGTTTTGTCGAACGATATGAGGAATAAATTAACGTTTTGACGATTGTTTTTATGAAATCGTTGGCTTTTTCGTGCTCGATATGTGCTCTAGTCATGTATTTTGCTCAAAAATTGCTCTGAAAGGCAAAACTTGTTCGAAGTTGCAAGAATGGCAAAAGGTTGCTCCAATACGAAAAGTTGTTCAAATGTTGCCGAGTACGATCGGGACAATCCTGACGGATGCCCCTGAGACAAAGCTCGGAGCTCGAAATATTCCTGTGCGACCAACGAAACACAGGAACATTTAAGCTAGAACACCACGGTAAATGTAAGTACATTCGTATCTTCTACGTAAACAGTCTCGCCATTCGGCTTATAACTGAAATGAAATTTAAAGGTCGTTTATTTCGTCGCTAGTCACTAAAAGCTCGTCATCTACGGTTGCAAGTAGAACCAGAAAGGGGTTTGTTTTAATTTAGAACTTTCTGATATTATGAAGTAAAGATTTTTATAGGAATATAAGAGATTGGTTCATTCTTGTTTCTACTCCAACCACACCACAGTTTTCTACCAAGCAGAGCCTGCGTAATACAATACACCAATCATTATATAAGGCACGTGCCGCATAGCTCGAGGCTAAATCAGGAGTCTTGCTGGGATAGTAATTGCTTTTCCAAATTGGCATTACGTGTTCTCCCCAGCATACCACGACCAAAAATATTGCTAATCGCTGAGATTACGTTGTAGTGTAACGCCAAATCTCGGCAACTTGCAATGCTACGCCGCGAGACAAGTTGCTGAGCAATTTACGCATTGTAAAAGGGCCTTTACGGTGTTGTGAATGTCAATTCTGATGCACTCACTCAAACTGCTTGTGTTCGTTCCGGGTTTAAAACTGGCACCTCAACTGTTCACCCACTATAAACACTTCTAAAGTTTCTTCAAAACAGTTTATGACATTATGAAATACTCGTCCTGTACCAAATGAAACACAAGCTAAATTTAATAAAATTAAAAGTAATAAATTATTAATCGGTCGACTCGACAAGCCCTCGATTTTCAATTTTCATGTGAGCCATTTAGAACTCCAATAGTATTCATTCCTTTTTTTTAAGTAATGCTAAAGCTGATGTGACACCTGGCAAGTTTTCGTGCCACTTGTATCGCAGGGCCATTGCGAGACGGGTTGCACGAGCCTTTGAAAGCCACTTTACACGGCGAAATGGCGCATTCTATTTCCAGCAATAATGTCTGCAGCTTTTCTTGATTTTAGCAATTGCTTGGGACGTTATACTTTGCAACTGCCCGTGCACTGATTCATCTCGCAACGACATTGCGAGAGAACTTGCATTGTGTAACAAACTAACATCACCTTTCTGTCTCGGTTAAATTTCTCATATTGAATTTCTTGTATACCGTAAATGATCTATTTAACGCCCACTCTCTATTAAACGCCTCGTATCTAATAGATGCCCAGGTCAAAGTAGGATTTTCAGTTAGACGCCCCTTTCCATTAAACGCCCCGTATCTAAAGGGGAGCGTTTATTGGATATAACGAATCGCGAAGTCCTTCATGTCTTGTGCTTTGAATTTACCAGTTGATGGGTCAGAAGATTCGATGATTCATTGTCTCAAAAAAGGACAACCTTGTTAAGCAGGAGCTCAGCAGCTTGAAGCGCAGCTCTCTGTATTGTAGGAGCCAAACCCACTTTTGGACATTACAGATTCAGGCATCGACGAAGTGAATGAGATGAACATGCCTCTCGTTGACGACGATCTTGATGAAACAGGTGAAGTAGACATCAAAGCTTAGATGTTTGTCATTGAATTTGTGTAGCATTTTTGTTCATTTGTTTGCGGAACATTGTGTAAACAGTAATTACCATGCTCATCAGTTGAGGTATTACACGAGTATTGCTATGGAAGTGATGAGCTTTTGACTTGTCTTTACAACTTGCAGACCGTTGTGGCAACAGTTAGTTGACATTGTTTTGTTAAGCTGCACTAATCGCAGGTAGTTTTGTTGGCTGGAAAACGTTTATTAAGAAGTGTAAAATATCGATTGCAAAAATAAACGCTTCTCTCCAATTGGTGCCTCTTATCTCAGTAAGCGCCCCCTAAAACCCCTAATATTAAATAAATGCCCAGGGCGTTGAATAGATTATTTACGGTATTCATTATCTAAATTTGACCCGTATTATATGTAAATTTACGATTATTTTTAAGGACCAATAAAAGTACTTTCCTCGACTAAGCCGGTCTGTATCAAGTACAGTTATTAAAATTAATTTTTTTAAAATAAATTAAAATTAAAATTAAAATGAAATCGACTTATTAATTTTTAACAAAGCTAAAAGTGGTCTGATTCAACAGGAATCAAATTCCCTGTGCTTTGAGGTCCGGTACATCGTTCTCATCGTTCTGAGCTTTCGAGTTTTGCAAGGACGAAACGTCAATTAATTCTTCCCCATTGGATATTTTACCCCTTGCCACCGATTTGGCCGACGCAAGTCAAATTAAACCATTATTTTTAAAAAAATCTTTTGAATCAAACGTCGACATGAAACGTTGTTTTAAAGCCTATTTGATATGTACAGATTGGAATAAATTTTTTTGTAAAAACAAGAGTGCATTCATGGTTCGAGGCTCGTTAATGAAAGAGTTCGCATATACATACTCGACCAGAAAATTTTCTAGCTTTTAATTTTGTTTACTGAAAAAATCCAGGTGACAGAATTGTATCAAGTATATGTTGATATCAATAACAATATCAAGCTTTGTTTGGTATTGTTTCTATAGTATAGATATTTGCAAGTCTAAATCCTGTTATTGACAAGTACAGTAAATAATGAAATACCACGTTCAAAGTCCCAAACCGGGCAGTCTTCAAAACGAGAGTTTAACAGAAAACGATCTGAAAAAGTGTACGAAATTCTTGAAACACTTCCACCTTACGTTAGGTACGTATATGTATATTCGTATGTTGATAATCAACTCAGAATACAGGAGCCAAACATGGACATACTTAATTTTTGCTGAAGCGAAGTGCGTGCTATTCAAGACGATAGGAAAACAACCAGAACAGCCTCAAAAATTTTTTATCACGAATAAAGAAACAAAAACCCAGTTAAGTACTGTACATGTTGTCCTATATGTGGTTAAAAAAATTTATATCAAGGAGGTCATCGCACTTACCATAAGAATGTAAGCGATGCACAAGGCTGCTGTTCGAAGCTTCAAGCAGCAACAATGTCGGCTCTCTATTCTCGTCTGTGTTCTCATACCCATTCCGATAGGACAAATTTATGAAAAGTTTTAAGACTCACAGGACTTTTTCTTTCTTAGCAGAAAGCTGTTACTTGTAAAGCCAAAATTAAGACGATCCTTTTTCTATTGATATTAACAAAACCAGTTCAGAAAGGATTCTTTAACTGATAAGAAGAGGACTGGGCTTGTTTAACGTCACGCAATCATTGTTCTGTCAAACAATCGTTACAACATTGTTTGGTATAATGACTGTAAAGCCGCTGTTACACGTTGAAAGTTTTAGCTGAAACTTATGCGCAACGACGAGCGAGACCAGTTCACCAAGTGGTGTTACACGGTGAATTTCTTGTTTTTATCGCCACTGCGATCGTTTTGATTGTTGGAGAAGTAGAAAGCGGTTCTACTTTTCGCGAAACCTGTCTCGCAACGGAAGCTCAATTGCAAAAACGTTTCACGAAACCGACTAGCTATATAATTGTATATTACATGGTTCTAAAAGTTTCAACCTGTATTATATTACCGGCGGCTTAACTCTATGTGAAACTTAAAACTTAAACCATTTTGCAATTTGATATTTGATGGGGGTGGGCTAATCTTTTTTTGCATGACTTTTTTTTGTCGCGGCCAGTTTGCCATTCAATTTTTTTAATGGGACGTGATTGTGCCCGGGGTTTTTTTTTTTCTGACATTTCCGTTGATGGTTTGAGATGTGAAAAACTTATTGATTTTTAGACTGAGTTCGCATTTTTTTTCTCCACTGGTTTTGCTTACACAATATTTTTAGGAGGCCAGACGTGAGCTCAGTTAATTTGTTTT
>JAOBYJ020042330.1:0-11425 GCA_025403565.2 Palythoa heliodiscus
TCCCAAACAAACGCATACTCGCATTATTCCAGTAATTCTTATTCCGGATTGATCCCAAACGAACGCGCCCTTAATAAGAGTTTTGTTTTTATATACGGCTTTTAGTTATACAAACCAGCTTTATTCAGGTTACTGAATGTGGCGGGGCAGAAGCATTTTTTTGAGTAAAACTCAGCCGGGTCCAAAGGTTTTTTATTATACGCACTGAGGGGGAGCAAACACTCTTTTAAATTTCAAAATGATTTTGCTCCGGCCTGGGTCGGGCGTACAATAAATTTTGCACAGCCTCTAAGTTTCGTTGACGAAATTGGAAAAGTTGCTGTTATTGATGCTCAACAAATCGTCGATATATCAAGATGTGCTGTCAAACCAAAGAGCCACGCTGATGACAAATTAAAATTTATTCATAATAAATTCATATTCATGAATATGTAAGAAAAGATCTGCTAATAACGGCGCACAATTAGTACCTATAGGAATGCCAATTACTTGTCTAAAACTCTGTTTCCAAAGCAAACAAATATATTGTTATAACATAATCTGTTGCATTTCAAAGACTTCTAGTTCTATACGTAAAAATATCCTTTATTTGCAGTAAATAATCCAGAAAGTATTATTGTTACGTATTATAATGTATCTTCTATTTACAGTTGTAAAAACTCGTTCTAGTAATTGATAAACACGTATTATTAATGTATTTAAAAAGTATTGAAAAATCCCATAAAAAACATTTCACTTGGCGTGACTTGACAGAACATGATGGTACAATTTGCTTTTCAGTTTATGATGGATTAGAAATTTGTATTCTTAAAATGGTGTTGACAACTCGGCTTATATAGATCTATCTTGTGCAAGGAAAGAAATGGTTAATGGGTGTATATCCTGACATCTTAAAATCATTATAATATGTAAATGATGAATGAAATCATTATAGCCTAGTATTAGACAATCCGAGCGGGTGCATATATATAGTAATTACTCGGAGTTCGTGTGAATCAGCTACACGTTAAATATAGCTGAAGCTAAGTATCCTATGAGTTTTCAGCTGCAGTTTGGATACTTTAGATACTTTGGATAGGATTTATAACAAGATGCATCAAAAAACGAGTCGTCTTGAATTGACTTCTGAATCTTCCAACGAGCACATATCCATGAACCAGCTACAACAACTGTTGTGTCTTATGGAAGGTTTCACAATTGCTTCAATGAATACGAAACCAGGGAATTTGGAAGAATTTGCCGCGGATTATTTTACTAGATTGAAGGAAAGAAAAGACGCTGTAAAAGAAAGAGGTATAAGTGATTTGAAAATTGGGTTTTATTTGGCCGAAAAGTTTACAGGTCATGTCTGAATGTTAAAAACAAATGCTAATGGAAAACTACTCACAACCAATGACTTTGACCCGACATCGGGCCGCTGAAATAACATTTTAATGACCAGTTTCTATGTTGAATCAATTCTTTACTACTACTAGTGATAAAAGCTGATGAAGGCAGCAGACAACAACCTGCATACAGATGCAACACGTAGCAACATTTCATGTTTTGTCTTCGCATATCGGCGTAATATGACTTGAAGAGGCCCGACTCGTTGAAAATAAGTGGTGATAAAGGAACGTTTTCAATTTTTTAAGTTTTATGTAGTAATTGCATTAGGATGTTTTCAAATGTGATCCTCCGGGGCTTTCTATTACTCAGTCGAACAGATTGTACAAAGTGGAATGTTAATCGGATTAGCGGTGATGGACAAGCCTTCTCTCACTCTTTTCCTTGTGCGCACTGCCGCACAACATTTTCCTGTTGACATTTAGGAAACCATTTAGAAATTAAATCAATGACAAAACGTGTATCGGCTCTCTGAGGGCGTAAAATTTGAGCCGAGCAATGCAATGCAGAATTGACCAATAACTAGAGCAATTAGAAAGAAAAAAGCAGATTGTTGTTGTAACTTCTTGAACTCGTAAAAAATGCGAGTTTCCGCAGAGTTAGATGACAAAGCTTATCGCTCTCAGCCAAAACAGGAGCTTTATATGACTTCGCAGCAGGGGCCGGTCTTTGCCGCCATTCAAAGAAATCCGGATGTCTTGAGGTTTATAAAGCATGCACACGCTTTTTTCATAAGAGCAACTTATATCATGAAATTTGCCAAAATTTAAGAACAATTTAAGAACAGACCTCGGCTGAGCGAGCCTCGATTACTAGGAAAGTTTTTGTGGTACAAAATTGACTAAAAATCCTAATTTAACCTAGTGATATAACAAAAAAAATTATAAAGATTAATTAACGATAATCTAAGCACTAAAGACTGCTCAACAAACAATGAACGAACTACCTTCGGAACTTAGTTCGCCTCTAAATTCAGCCGTACATGTATACTAATCCTTGCGTGACGGGCGCTCCGGGTGCTTCGTTTTCCAATACCTTGTTTTTATTTCGTTTTTTCTTCAATAAAAACCGGTCACAGAAATAAAAACAATTTTAAGAACAAATTGAGGCTGAAGCAGCCAAAAATTTAAGAACAATGAGCCTGGCAAAATTTACTGGTTCTTATAAAAGAAAGCATGTAATGTTGTCGTTTTAAGCCGCTTTCACTAGAAATAGTTTGATCAGTACTCCATTCTTTTGTATCATTCTTGACTAATTTTCTGCTCTACTCTTTCATTAAGGTCAGTAATTTTTGTCTCAAAAGATGGGATCCCTCAAAAGATGTGGTCTTGCCAACACGTCTCATGATTTCAGGATTCTAATCATTAAGACATTATGCTTTTGTTTTGAGCTAAATTAACTTAAAAATTTAAAACAATCTCTAAACGAGATTAAAACGGTCGTCACTTTCTTCCCGTCACGTCAACCTGGGAAACTTGTCAGTTGATTTGTTTTCATTTTATTTTAACGAGTACAGTATTGTGGTAACTTTTCAGGCTTTCAGAATTAGTAATTTTATTTGTGAAGAAATAGTTCAGACGCGGTGAATTCTATTTTTGTATTGCGCCTCCACTGTGACCTAGGACTGCAGTTCTCCCGATTTTTTAAAATTTGTTTTTCGTATACATTAGCTTTTTTTCGCCGTCAAAGTTGGAAATAAAATCAAATAAACCTTATATCTTTATTAACCATGCCCGGATCTCGAGACTTGGGAAAGACAGGGGATTTGAGTCAATTTTA
Organism: Palythoa heliodiscus; assembly: GCA_025403565.2. Lineage (NCBI taxonomy): Eukaryota > Metazoa > Cnidaria > Anthozoa > Zoantharia > Sphenopidae > Palythoa > Palythoa heliodiscus. The sequence goes on from JAOBYJ020042330.1 coordinate 3,166, forward strand.
AAAACTAGAAATGTCCGAGTGCACCAAAGTCCAAAGTTTGCATAAACTGCACTAGAAATATTCTGACACCCATCGTTTGTTTAACCAATAACTGATTGCCATTTGGTACATGACACTTGTGGTCTCTTTATCTAGATTATCATAATACAATCTAGTTGCCTTGGTACATTCCATATCGAGGATAAATTTAAATAATTGGGATAACAACAATCTCATCATGGCTGACGTGCAGAACGTGAAGAGTGAAGCCAGTATTTGTCTCAGCAACAGAAAACTACTTTATATTTTTTTGAGTAAACGTAAACCATTTATACTGAACGGCGCCACATTTTCGTTCAATATGGACCTCTTGCATACTTTATACAATAAGTAAACAATATACAAAGCTATTTCAAGGCCAATATAATGTATAGTATTTCCTTACAAGACTGAACTGATCAACAAACAGCAGTCTCCACACGCAAAAAGAAGTCTTTCTTTGCAGAGGAAAAAAAAGAAATAGCTTAACTGCGCTATCGCTTTGCTCTCAATCCGACCGGACGTTAATAAACAGAAAAACAAGAAACGAGAAATGATCAGAACCGAGAAAACAAGGTCATTCAAGTTTTTTCAAGTGTTTGGCATGAAGTTTACCCATTTTGGTTCTTCCACGCATTCAAGGATGTACACGCATTTCTAAAAATCAAGGGTCTTCACCCATTTTTGCTTTCAATGAAGTGATATTCCTAGTCAGATCTTCCTAATATTTTAAAATTGCATAATATTCTTAATTGTCGGTTCTCTCTAAATCTCTGAAATTTATATTCCTTTCCGAGCGACGTTAAACAGCACACATATACATGTAGTGATGTTTATCGAGAACATTAGTGTAAAACCGTTTTCAAGTCGCCAGTTGAGGTGCGAGCATGAAAGCTTACAACTAAAACAAACATAAATTTCTTCCGGTTCAGTACATAGGGAACATCTATAGATACAGACTAGCGGCTAACTTCCAATTCAAACAAAAGGAGGGCGAGGGGGAGAGGTTCTTACCGTTAATACTACTGCTACCCGTTTGTTACGGCCTTGAAAAAGTGGTCGCACATTTTCATTGGCAAACTCAAAGCTTGGCAGATCAGCACACCAAAAATCAGTTGAACAAGAAACAAATCAAAGGCATCCTATGGTAAGCACGTGGAGCAAAGATGAACATGGAGTACTCAGTATTCCAGTCATGTTGAGGCAAATTTAAAAAGGTAACACTGAGATTTGCGACTATAATTTGATACGCAACCTATTTTTGGTGTATTTCACTAGCTATTAATACTAGAAGTAATCAAAGATTAGTTAGCGTGTTCGATGCTTAAATTTAGATGAGCACGGCGGAAAGTGTTTCTTAGAGATTTGTCAAATGTAGAGGTTCTGCGCACATGTCTTGTAGGGCTGCCCCTGAAAAGGTTTGCTGCGGGGGAGCCATTTTGCAGAACACACTAATTTATGCATATAGAGTTCTCAATTTCAGTCGCCCTGCACGAGATTAGGTTGCGTTCTCCATCGTCAAACACGATAATATATAAAAACTCTATCATATAACAAATTATGTGACAGGGGTAATGATAAGTGGAGTACTGCAATCCGCTGCAGAGCGTCGCACCTGCGAGTTTTAAGTGCCAATCGCACGAAATCAACATCATTGCTCGAGTTTTAATTTAATAGCACTTAGACGCGAATCTTCCTGCCCTTCATTGAAGTCGTCTCTGTCAGAGTTCAACTCTCGGAATTAGTATTTTGTTTTACAAATTTATTAAGACATCTTTGCTATAAGTAAATTAAATTAGACGGAGTTCAGACTTTGCGCAAGAATGAAAACTTTGATTTCGCGAGTTCTTAACTTCAGGCTTTGTTCAGTTAAGTTTGCGCAGGAATTAAAACTTTGATTTCGCGAGTTCTTACACAATTTACCGGCATCAGCTATAATCACTGTAACTGAAATGTTTTAAAATTTTCACAATTGAAAAAACTTCAACGGTAAAAGCTCACATAAGCGACCTTTCTAATTATGCTCACCACTCAAATCCAAGACTGTTGCGGCGGGCGACATTACTCAAGCTCTGAAATAACTGCTAAAATTCCCTGCAAGTGCTTATAATTAGAGTTTGTGTATATACTTTCACGAGTGTTTGCCAATAGCTGTCTTGCTGAATGGCTCATCCTGCATTATTGCGCCAAAATAATATTGCTTTTAGCAGTTGGCTCATGTTAAACGTCGATCTTAGCATGCGTCGAAAGAAATTGCATCTTTATGCAGGTGATATAAGTTCGACTATAAGTTGGGTTAAAAATCATTTATTATGTATAACTTATATATAATTATCATATATATGTTTATCATCAACATCTTTCTGCCGTTTATTAAAGTCTCGTTTCACAAAAAACAGATTTTCACGTGAGCGCAAATTTTACGATTTGCCTTTTTTACGGTCTAGAGGTGACTTATAGGGTTTAAAATCATTTGTTATGTATAACTTACCGTGTTGATGGTGCAATGTTTATCATCATCTTACTGCCGTTTATAAAAGTCTCGTTTTTGACGTAGTAACGCAAATTTCACGATTTGAGCTTTTTTTACGGTCTATCAACTCTATCTAGCCTGGGCTTTTTGGAGGTCTCGCAGCCTGGGGGGCTGTTATTCATCCCAAACATGTGAAACTTGGGTCAATTGATAAATGTTGGAAGCCCTACACGATAGTGTGTCAATTTGCAATTAAAACACATGACGTCATCATGACGCCACAACATATGATTTTTTTAAGCATTTATAGTATTTCATGATTTCTGTCGCTAAAATCAACGTTATGACTATAAACTCGAGTTAATTCGATGAAAAAGGCAGAGAGAGAAGTTTTAGTATGATTATGGTATGACGTATTGCCATCTTGAAATTCCACAATGCATTGTGACTCCCAAGATTCATTGCGTGTGTTACCGTATTTAAAAATGTAATAAATTATCTTGAAAAACACAGGAAAAATGCACAAAACTAAAAACTTAGAACATTTATCGTTGTTGCTTACAGTATAGGCAAAATGATCGGATAGGAAATCTAAATAGTCAACTTATGTTATATATCTTCATTATCTGACTTACATTGCTTGGAGCTTTGCAATAAGTTGTCTCAATATGTTAAGCGAGCCGTTGCCCATGGCAATAACAAAAAACTGCTATATCTCGGTCGCTTTTAAATATTTTTAGTAAAAGTACTGCATATAGGAAGATAAGGGGCAAGTCTCCTTTATAGCAACATATAGTGAATATAGGTACCAAAAAACGTGATTAGGGAAACATTTTTCAAAGTGTTCATAATTTACCCATAATGCACCATTTCTAACATAATTTTATTGAATAGCAGAAAATTTCGAAAAATCAAGTTTTGTTTTGTAGTTCCTAAGGTTTTTGTTAAAATTATCAATCTAAGAGTGTGAAAACATTTTAAATATTACAATAACTAAAACTGCAAAAACGGTCATTCATTTCTTGGTTACCATGGTAACAGTATACATCGTAGATTTACTAAATTGTATATCAAAAGATTTCTAATAAAATTGTGGGATAGATCACGAAGTTCCATTAATATTCTCTGAACCGTACAGAAGTTAAGGGCCAAAAAACCAACTGGGGGGTTAAATTAACTCGTTTTGCAATATCTCCAATATACAGATTTTTACGAGGTAAGTCAAATTTATGATTTGCTTTTTTTACGCTCTAGAGGTAACTTACAGAGTTAAAAATCTTTTGATGTGTATAACGCATCGTTGTTAATGATAGTTTTATTGTCAACTTCTTGCTGCTGCTTATAAAGATCTTATTTCGCAAATTACAGTTTTGCTAAGCTCACTTCGTTTCGTTTCGTTTCGTTTCGCCAAATACAGTAAGCCCTTCAACTTGAGATTTTTTACAATTCTCTGTTGACTATATTTCGATTGACTGAATTAGGATCGACGTTTTAATCAAGACTCAAACGTAATTAATTTTTGTCGACCATAAGCGTTCGACGCATGTTAAGATCGATCGATGCTTAACTCGGTCCTTAGTAACGCCAAGGGAACTTAACAATAGTGTAAAACTTTCAGTCTCAGCATTTAGGTAAGCGATTATATTTTTATATCGAACTTGTCCTTTTAATTTACAACATTAATCAGCACTCCAGTTGTATACCGTCAGCGAGAGTGGATGGTGGAATTTTTTGGCAAAATATATCAATCCCTCTGGGAAAATTAAGGAGGGTAAGAGACATTTTAAAATATTCAATTGTAATTACCAGCGTTATAAATACAGTTGTACGTAATGGTCTGTTGACGCCAACAAGTGATAATAGTCAAACAGAGGAACATAATTGAGTGTTCTTAATGATAATCTTGGACGTTTGCTCAGGTTTTGGCTTTAAACGTCGTGGCAATACTGCTGTCACAACTAGAAAGTTTAACTATTGGACTAGAGATTAATGATTCTAAGGACTATTTACTGTTTATTTACAATCTTAAGCCCACTATCATGGTAGTTATATGTTCAAATAAGTCCCTCAGAAAACAAATAATAAGTGTACATATTTCTGTAATGACAAGGACCGGATGAAAAGGCCGATATATAAATAATGATGGCCACGCAATGATATCTTTAAGCTTGAGAATGAAATATTTTCAATCACATTCTAGTGAGTGTACGCACTAAAAAAAATTGACGGATAGTCAAACAATCTCAAGGGACAGAAGTTATTATCGCAGTCAATTAAGATGTGCAAAAAGTTGTTAATAGTTGACATAGAAACAGGTCTTGCGAAATCGTCATGCATGTTCGCTTTTCTCTTTCAAAACTGTCCGCAACAACATCTATACTTACGGTGAAACGCCTCCTCAGAAGGTAAGAAATGTTTTTTTTATCTCGCTCAGAGACTAAGTCAAGTAGACTTTTTGATAAGAAGCATTTGTTAAAATGTAAATGAAGCGCCGGATTTATTTGTTCGCAGTAAACACCGTAAAGAGAGTAAAATTACAATGAAATTGAACCAGTATTATTTTAAAACTTTGTTTTCAAAACTCAAAACTATTCAAGCAAGTTGAAATGCATAACTAGAAAGCAAAATATTCCAACGAGGTCCTAATACGAAACAACTGAGAGATCTGGGACACTCAACGAGCAATCAATTCCAGTGAACAACGTAGAATCCATTCAATGCTTGCAGCGACCGTTCCATCGAAGATTTTCATTTGAATGATAATAGTGTAGAAAGTTTGAAGTCACAAACAACACGGCGAAATGACATACAATTCTTTGTTTTGGCGAGATTCCAAACATCAATATCTGTCCTTCATGCAAATAGATGGAACTTTAAAACTTGATAGCTAATAATATATATTGAAACCTCACCATTACAAAGTTGTATTGAACGATTTGTTAGTTTTATCCCCTCCATGTCGGCCGTGTTGTTACTGACTTTGTATTTTCTGTTCAACATTACGTGTGCATTATTTTCCGTTAGGGTCAACCGTTGCAACTGCAAAACTTTATGAGCTTGATTTCCTGTTTAATTTTCAATTGTTTCAGAGTTATGTACGAAGTAATGAATTTGAATTTGGTGATCTAAATTCTCGAAACAGTTAACGAGGAACTAGGTGACTTTCGAAGTTAGTATCTCCATGCATCGATGAGCTATGATTAAATTCCGTAAATGCACTATAAATTTTTAATTAGGCTAGTTTGTTTTTCTCTAGTTTATTGCCAAGCTATAGAAATTAAACAAGGTGGCGTAAGATATTTTCAGCTATTAACAAAATATCTACAAACAAGGTTGGTTCTTCTTAAAATATAGCTAAATCTTAAGGCAAGTGTGAAACATAACTTTGTTATGAAAACTGGAAAACAATTGAAACAAAGGAGGACCCATTTTAATTGAAAAGATGAATAACGCTAGACCTTGCATATAGCTTTTAAAGCATCTCGTTTCCATTCTCCACTTTGTCTATCTTTCTTCCCTTTAGGACTGATAATTATTCTTCTGCTTTAATCTAATTTTGCTTTTTTTTTCTAAATGGAAGAAAAGAAGCCTGCTAGCGAAACATGAATGTTTACATTTTAATTCAAAAGAGACAGTTCTGAAAAACAACAGCAACTTGGGAATCTTGGAAAATATATAAACTTAGAACGGTGAATTTAACAAATATATTGATGTTTGATTCTTTTTCCCTTGAATATATACATAGCTATTGATAGGTGTCCCGGCGATATCTCGAGTAAAGTCGAGAAGCCATGCCGCAATGTTTGCACTTTCTTATTTAAACGATTATTTAAAACTGAAAAAACTGCAGTTTATGATTTACCACAATAGACAAAAATTAAACTAATTTTTTTGTTGATCAGGTGAAACCTACTGATTCACTGTTTTTCCCGTGGAAAGGTTGCGTCCTGTAATTGATTTTGGATCTTGTACTGTTGAATCTTGAAACCGCTCAGTTTGCAACTTAAATGTAAACCTTTTCTTCAAGTGGACGATTGAGTAGCAGACTAGTCAATATTTTCAACACATAAACGACAACTTTTAGTTTCTTGACAGACATGTTTCGGCAGCGTCTTCTGCCTTCGTCAGTGTTTTAATAAACTAGATAATGGTATATGTATAATATACTAGATCAGTGGTATTTATAAATCACCCATTGACCTTTTTGCGCTCTCATTGGCTAAAACGCATCACGTGATACAAAATTGTAGGACGGGTATCAGGCGATATACCCCTTCCGATTTGATATCCGTCTTCCGATTTTCAGGTCTGCTCAAACCATTGGAGATCTGAGTCAAAATGATTTTTTTCAACTTTTTTAGTCCAGCGAAAGTTGTTATTTATCAGAATATACACTCGAGTGATTTGGCGGGCTTTTTGACCAACGCAGCGACGTCGCAGTGACACACGTCGAAATTTTCGCGCCTTTCAAACAAATTTGAACTTTGGGTTTCTTGTGTACAACTGCAGCACGTTGCGACGTTTTTGCTTGGTTTTTCAGTTTGATTTTTCGAAATGGAATTGAAGCCTTTGTTAGATTGACTAAATACTGGATTTACAATTATTGAAAATGGTTTTATCTTGCGGTGGCCGGGACACACGGGAAGCGAAGAATTGCAGGATTGATTCCCGTCTTTCATTGGCAAAATGACAATGCAAGTTTGGTATTGACTTGAACATTCAGCGAGGGCTTATCCCAAAGGATATGTAACGCTTCTCTGATCTGCAAATCATAATAGGTTGAGGCCTGATCTATTCATTTTTTTTTTCAAAACAGTGTTCATCGCAGACTGAGCGACAGGTTTCTGAGCTATTTAACGAGTCAATGCCTGTAAATATCAAAATTCAGCCGGGTCTCAAAAATTTCGGATTTTTTTGTATTTTGTCCAAATGACCCTATGGCAAGTTATTTTCGAAAATTACACTAAAAGGTTTGCCAGCGCTTTATTTTTTTCAAAATCGAGGGAGAATTGAATCACGCCATATTGGCTCTTGACCGCACTGTGGCGGCCGCCGTTTTTGAGCTGAAAGTGAACAATTTTGAATTTGCTCGTACGGATCAGCGAGATCGCGTGTGCTGATACGCATCACATATGTTGTAAAGGATCTATCCACCTTTTCTCCAGTAGAATTTTTACAGGATAAACTATAAGAGTTCTACTTTCCTTTGATAGGAATCACCACGGTGATATTAATTCATATATCAGTGGAGATTCATGCACGTTAATAAAAAGACCTTCATGAGGGCACTCTTTCGAACCACTGTGACTGGGATATGTTCAAAGAGCCAAAATATATTATCAAGTCCATTATTTTCGATTCGATATTGACTTTCGGCAAGGTGGATAGATCCTTAGCCGTAGGCGAGTGTTTTCTACATTTCTCGAGTGATCTCAAATGTCCGGAGTGTTTTATCACACTGTAATACACGGCTTAGGCTTGCTTTATGATGTAGATTCTACACGCCGAAGTAGAAAAAACAAAGCACACAGATCGACAAACTTCTCTACTGTTTTCGTCTCTTAAGTTAACCTAAAATAATTATGCGATTTCAAGAGTAACTACTCGGGTCGTTATACCCTTTAAAGACCAGGAGTCTGCTAATATCGTGAAGACACAGTTAAAAGATCTCAGCGCGAAGCTCCAGACAACCGTCCAGCCAGTTTTACAAGTCGCAAAATTGCCCAGGAGTTCCCGACAGGCGAACCAAAGCCTCAGCTTATTGACCAA
>JAOBYJ020042657.1:2316-18091 GCA_025403565.2 Palythoa heliodiscus
ATGACTTTATGTGCTGAGGTGGATTAGCTCGTTATTATCGGTAACACATGTTAAAGCAAGATGGCACTTCAAAGGAGTTGACAAGATGCTCGCTTTTATTTTTTAGCTGTTTAGTGCTGTGAATTCAAATCACCATAACAATAAAACACTTCAAAAACAACTGGCGTGAACTGGTTAAGCTACGGTTTTCCGTTTGAGAACAGGATACACTATGATTATACACATAAGTCATAACTAAATATAGGGGCTTGTACAATGCTTTGGATTTGTTCAAGTGGCTCGTAATGAGTGAAGCTTTCAAAAATTATCAACTGGTGCTGTGGTATTTAAGTTCTGATCATTGGTCTTGTTAGCTCATTACACGATTCTCAGATGTGCAAAGACTGAGTCATTTTTTACGAGTACGTTTTCTATAATTTTGAAAAGTAATCTTTTAACAGTTGAAATATATATAGCAGTAGTAAACAAATATTGACCTTTAGAGATCACAGGCGCTGGAATTTCATTCATAATTTCGCTAGTCTCACGTGGCTGCTAAATCATTCCGATGCGAACAATAAAAAGTTCTTGAAAAGCGGGAACCGTCTCGTCACATGCTCCCATTCATCGATTGAAGCGTGCAAAGGCCAAAGCATGCACTCACACATAAACTCTAAACCGCCAAAATATAATGAGCTGTTTACGAAAGTGGCGTGTTTGCCAGCATGCTGCTAAACCAATATAGAGTTTGTCTTTGTTCGTCCGTAACCATTTCGCCTCATGTGTTTTGTGCAATAGAATTAGCCACGCGAGTTAACTATTAACGCTTTGTTCTCTTGGTAAATGGAAATGAGTTAGGACCATTCGTTGGTTGAAATGGCACACAAGCTGATTTGTTAACTCGAGTTAACAAAAATTGACATTGCGCCAAGTGGCGGCCATATTTTTCTTGCATAATGTTCTTGCGTTCCAGCAACCTTTAGTTTGTGACTTTCTCAGTTCCCAAAACAAGCATTTACTTTAACACGAACAAGTCTCAACTTGTTCTGAACGTTAACGGGTGACATGCATGGCGGTATAGCATTCTCGTACAGGGGCAGCCAATTAAGTATAATACAGTTGAACAATTCCTTTCTTTTCTTTTCTTTTCTTTTCTTTTCTTCTCTTCTCTTTTCTTTTCTTTGCTTTGCTTTTCTTTGCTTTTATTTTTGTCTCTCAAAAACTCGGCAAGTTGGTTCCTTTTTACTTTATCTTCCGCCAAGTCTCTGCAAACTGAAGTCGGCACTCAGTTCAGTTTACGTCCATATAAATTACTTGAGGTGTGGCCAAATGGAGATTATTTTAGTGAGGGTTAAATGGGCGATCAGGAAATCCAAAGGAATGCTATTGGCGCAAGATTCACGACAACCACTTTGTTGAGCAAGAACAGATATAAAACAAACTTTCGTCCTTCGCCGGGGAAAATTACATGTTCCTCAAGTACAAATTCGAAATATTTGAGCTCTTCGACAGCATGCGCGTGAGTTAAGGTTTGCTTCAACTCTTCTGGCACTATGACTAAGCCTTTGATTCCTTTAGCGAAAAGAAAGCTTGGGTGATTAAACGCAACAAACAGAAAGGTGTGCATAAATTAACAACACACGTGTCTCTTGTGGCCGCGGCATTCGACTCTAGCTCCAATATCGACATTTTTTTCTTTTTGTGCATGGCTTGGTGTCTTGACTTTTGTATCCACCACGCTAAAAACAGCTTAGCCAAATTACAACGCTTTTTATTGTCAGACATAAACGGCGAGTATTTTAAAGTTTGCTCAATTATGTATTTTTAATAATAGATTAGTGGTGTTTGTGTTTGTGGCTAGGCGAAGGCCAAATTAATATTGCACTTCTCTTTTAGCGTCCATTCTGAAGCTATTTGCAAAACCCAGTCAAAAACAAGGCTTTCATTTTCAAAGTAGTTACGCCAAACATGAAAACTTGAGTAACATTTGACAACCAAAAATCAAATGTATTTTTGCATACACGCGCCGCGTCGGTCCGTGCACACTTGGTTTCCTTCACTTTTTCGTACGACAGAATTAAGTGTACTTTACATTTTATGGTTCAACGAAAAAAGAAAATCAAATTTTTGTAACGTTAATTGACCTTATCGGCCGCTTTTGGTTTCAACACCGGCCTAGAATCAAACTTGATCTTGCATGTGGAAGAACTATTGAAAATGATTGATTCATTGTTGGCGTTCAGGTCACCAAGAGTTTTGTTTAGCATACAAAAACTTTTACGAGCACACACGCGTCAGACGTTTACACACATTATTCAGCGTCACTCACGCGGAATAAAATACTTTCTAAGTATTCTGTCCTATAGGAATATTTACTAATTAAAGATTTTAGCCGCAACAAAAAACAGTTATCGCATCCGCTAACAGATGTAAAAATATGTTTAAAATGACAAAGAAATCCTAACTTGAGTCTGAGATGAGAAGTATTCTAACCTACGAGCGGCCACAAGCCCGTTATCTAAATGAACTAAGATTTAATTTTTGGCTACGACAAAGTAATTACTTGCCAGCCAAATCTGGTTCCGATTTGGTCCAGCAAAAATTTTAATTTCACTTAAATGCAACTTTCAGTGAATTAGAAATTCGAATGATGTAAAGTGACTACACAGTTATGAATAAAAAACACCCGCAGTAATGAGCAAACCTGGAACTAATGAGAATTATTCAGCAGTCATCAATAATGATCAATTTCTTTTTTCCGGCTTTTATTCAAAATTCTAAAAGATGCACGAGAGCTCTCAAAAAGGTACAATACTCAGCGTTTTGCTGCGTTAGTCAAATTTAAGTCAGACAATGAACCAATACTTCGAACGGAAACCGAAGCGGGAACTATTCTTGTACAAATGAATTGCTGCTTTTTAACTGAATGTCCACACTCGACTCATATCGGAATGTATTGAAAATGGCCTTCAAAAGACTTAACATCTTTAATTTCTCCCTCAACCATCACGTAACGGGAACCAAACATAAACGTTCACTGCGATTAAACCAAGAATCGGTCTTTACGTCAGACATTAGCAAAATCTCTTCGAGTTGTCTTTTTCTTTTTAGAGTGAGGATATTTAAAACAAGTTTATTAAATTAATTTTCTACTGTTTGAGTAATTTTGCTTTGAAAACCATGACGAGTTTATTAATTAAGATTTACATATATACTTTCACGTAAAAATATTTCACTCGCCCCGAAACTGAATAGTTTTTTTAAATACAACACCATCGTCTCTACGAATTTGATAGCTTTTTGGCGTGTAAAAGTCGCGTGCCAAGTGACAGTTCCAACCAGAATACATTAACGTTTAATATTTGTTTTGTTTAATCCGCTTCCTCGTTATCGGAAAATGCTTCCTCTTAAAACATTGACGATATCTTGTTCCCTATCATTTTTCATTCACTAAATTTGCCTTTGTTTACATTTGTATGGCGCCTGACACACTGTGAATTCTGCTAGATGCTCATGGCCGTGTAAAGTAAATGGTTTTCAAATGGATTAGCTGGTTTCGCAAGATCAAATGATATTTTGTCAAATAAATATTCTTAACTGTCTTGTTAAAAGTAAACTTAATGTTTCTCAACGAATCTCGCGCAACTAGATTGCGCTCTGGACGTTTTGCTCAAGTCAAGATACACAAAATTATCTGTCAGAGAAAATTCCCTTTGTGTTTATTTTGTTGATACAGAAAGACTAAATCTTAAGCTTTTCGAGGCTAGAAAAAATGTAATTTAGATCTTTATAAGAATTGGTTTCTGTCGTTTATAAGAAAACGTTTTTAGAAGCGGTAACTGGTGCCAAAAACTAGTTTTTATAAAATATTAAACGTGTTCGTTCTTTTGCATTGCTGGAGTTGATTTTCGTTTGTTAAAATGCAAATAGTTGCAGCTGGTTCACAGACTTTTAGTTTTCGGAATATCTCATTAAAATAACAAAAACATAGTGTTCTTTATCATTTATTAGAAGGAATCATAAATTATGGAACCACGTCGAGGATTGAAACACGTTTGAAAAGCGTTTATAAGGCAGAATATGCTTGCTTCTGGAAGCAGACTTTTTCAATCCCTTCAATCTGTCATAAAAGTTTTTATATTGTTACTCATTCAAATATCCTTCACGAATTTTTGTATTCATTTAATATTGCCTAAAGACAAGACATAACAGCAATATTGGGACAAAAATTAATTGAACTCTTCTATTTAAACTGTGTGCATTATTGTGAATATTTGTAAAATAAATAGAAAGTTTATTTCATCTTGGGCTTTTTAAATAACGCAAAATTGTTTTAATGTGTAACGCAGAATACGTTGTTTTGTCAAACGTGTGTAAAAGACTTTCCTGTTTTGAATGTGATTTATCGTAATTACTTCCAGAAATTCGTGCACATAATTTCTGTTACAACTGTTTGATATGCTGTGAATATCAGTAGCACTTTATTGACAACAGAAATTCTTGCGAAGCCTTTTTGTTGCCACCGACTTCAACATGAAGTGCTGTTTATGTGTGAGTAAGACTTTAGTTAAAGTATTTTCTTATTCGGTTTTCTTTCCAATGTCGTTTCTTACTGTCAAAATAGGTGTTTTGATATCGAAGAAATAAAGTTATTTGACCATACGATGGTCAGGTTTTATGTAAAATGGGAGGGGTTTTTTTGCTATTTCAAATGAACAGCCTAAAATATTAACATCCGGTACAGCGTAAGAACATTTCAGACACAAAAAATACAGCTCAGAAGAGGAGGTTGACATAATATTAGTTTTTTATTACAAAACATTCTTTAACACGCACTGGTGCTTCATTGAACTTTTTCAAACGAGTAGTCGCGGCATGCCAAATTCCAGGGAGTTCCAATGTTCATTCTCCACAATCGAACCAACGATGTCTGCTGATCGCCACTACGGTTATCTCAGAGAATGTAAGTGTTACACCTTAATTTGGCATTTGGTAGCCAGTTTGCCGCTGTCAAACTATTATTTTTGAAATATCCCCGTGAGAGAATGCAGAGGAACTCGCAGATGATGCTATACATATGCAAATCCTAAGAAAATATCTTGAGAAATGTACAATAAATGCCGTAATTAGTTTTTTTTTCGAAAAATCATATTCATGTATTCGAAGTTGCACCTGCCAAACATTCTTGCTTTTTAATTATCTTCGAAAAGACATGTAGCAGGCCCAAAACATTTAATTATTTATCTAACAAATTTCCATCCCTAACTTCAGTGTATATGTGATGCTCATTTCTGGCCACAGAACTAAACGCTAAAAACTATCTGCGTAAACATTTCTTTGGTTCTATTTTTGTTTTTTAAGCTGTTCTATCCGTGTCTTTACGCATGTTCTTTTTAAAATCTCTTTTCAGAATTTTAAGAGTTTCAGCGGAGTGCAGCATTTAGAGTTTCATAAGATGAGGTTTTTTGTGACACCCAAGTTGTCAAAGAAACGTCTGTGATTTCTGAGCAATTTCGCTCTTAAGCTGTTCATATTCAAGATTTATTTTTAACGAACTTCTTTAAACCATCTAGCGAATCCTTGGCAACTTATGCAATTCTTTTAAATTCGAGATATTCTTTAGTCTTAGAAGAATTTTTATGCTAATATACGTAATTGCCGCAACTAAGAACTCTCTAGTGCAAGACTTACATGTTTACTTAAGTTAAATGGAAAAGCGAAAAAGATTCAATGTGACATTTCGGAGATATAATAAGTATATCCGTGAAATTATCGACCTCCATCAGATTTGGTCAGCAAAGTGACATTTTCGAATCGTCGATTTTGGCGATAATAATTCTGGTGTTAAATTCGTGCAATTCTTTGTCAAGGGCTTTTTGTCCGGAGAGAAAGTTGAGATACAGGGAAGATATGTCACAATAGAAAATTAGAATCAACAGAAAAACACAGCTGCCAAACTTTTGTTCGCTCTGCGAATCGTATTGCTAAGTATCATCAGCGTTTTGAGCCAAATTTTTTTATCTTAAACTCTTTTGTTGTTTTCAGTTTTCAGTTGGAAATGCCTATGTCAAATACGTTTTAGGGAATTAAAAAGCGCTCTTTCACTCTCGCTTGATTTGTTTTTCAAACAAACCTTTTGCATAGTAATGCAATTTTACAATTTGTTTTCCTCCGGATCTATTGCCTAAATTTTCATTTTGATTTCAAGTAATCAAACATTTTCGCTGCTCTGTGTTTTAATCAGATTCTGAGAAGGGTTTTAAGCTTGCTTACCGTCAGTGATAAGACTTAGAAAAGCACTATCTCCTTGAGATCATAATTTTAGAAACATCTGCCTCAAAAATGATGCATTTTTGTCGGTTGCAAAAACATCTATTTAGCGAATTTTATGCGATACTTTGAAAACTAATTACCATGATATGGTTTTCGTCAAACAAAAAAATTCCCGGTAAATTCTCTTTGTATTTTTTTATAAACTTGATAGAAATCTGCCTTTCAGATTTTGTTTTATAAGTTCCGGCATTCAAAAGTTCCTCATGAACAAATAGAGACGCGAAGTTCTCAATTGGAATATAACAAAAAATAAATTCTGCTCTGGCATGAACTATTATGGCTGAACCAATGAAAATCGTCCTGACAAATGACCACTGACCAATGGCGTAGGTGTGTTTGTGGACAGGTGCCAATCAAAGCCACGTGTTAAAAATTACTTCGCAATTAGACATTTCGTCCCGTTTCTGCCGGAACCCTGCACATATGCGTAAAATGCTTCGATTTGCATAAAACATTTATCGTTTCAGGATTGTTAGCTACAAATATAAATCGAGTAAACGGTTAAAGAAATTTTGATCTGATGCATAGATCTTTACTGACTATTTCGCGTTGGTTTTCTCGTAAGAG
Organism: Palythoa heliodiscus; assembly: GCA_025403565.2. Classification (NCBI taxonomy): domain Eukaryota; kingdom Metazoa; phylum Cnidaria; class Anthozoa; order Zoantharia; family Sphenopidae; genus Palythoa; species Palythoa heliodiscus. Next base: position 9,196 of record JAOBYJ020042657.1, read on the forward strand.
CTTTCGTTACGCGCTGTTCACTGGCTGCGTTAAAAGAGCCACACCTTCGCTTTTAAATGAAATGTTAATATGCTCGAACACCCGCCGTAGAGACAATAGAAAACACGTGTGATCTGGAAAAACAAAAAAGCAGTTTTAACAAAGGTAGGACGGATGGCGTGTGACAACATATCAATGAGCTCTCCGCAAACCCCTTAACGACCCCGTTTAGTCTGGCAGCTGCTAACTGAACACAATTAAAACACTGGCGTATCTGAGCTCAAGGACATTTCAACGCTGCAACGGATCGCGAAAACATCTCGGAGGTCAGAACTGATCTGAAGTCTTTAAAATTTCTCAAGTTAACAATTTAGACTTTGAGTTTACAGCAAGTCACCTAATCGATATAACGGCTTTGCAGCAAATTTTATTGGAGTTGTGTGATTATACCACTGCACGGCTTAATTGTTCCTAAACATTATTTCAGTGAAGACCTGGTGTCGGTACTGGTGGAACTTAGGACTTACACAATCATGCCCAAAGCTTTTTTAGTAAAGAAGAAAAACAAGGCTCCGCGTTCACCTGCAATGGAAAAAAATCTCTATTCCGATGACGAGTTTAGTCCTAGCTCCGAGCCTTCAGAACATTGTATAAATATGTTTTCATCAACATCTCCTGTAACAAACATAATTCATTCGTCCCGAATGGATGACAAATCCCCAAAACTGACTTCATTAACTCCGCACATTACGTCTTCGCTGGTACCTCCGGGAAACGTGAGCGCCTTCAAGCCTTTTAAAACCGAAAAAGAAAATTCTCCCGCTAAGAGATTTAAACCGAACCCACCGCATGACACCAAGGAAAAAGACAAGAGTAGAACTGTTGTCAGCGAGTCTGCGGTCTTAAACCTGCCGGGAGCAGAGAAGAGAGACGATCATGGAAAAACAGCAGTTTTGGAGCATAAAGAGTTTGCCGCGTTCAGCGAAAAATTTGAGTTTCCCAAACCGAAAGGACCGTTACCACAAACCGAGTACAACTGCCAACTCTGTAAAGAGGTTTACCACGATCCCTTCTCACTGGCGCAACACAAGTGTAGCGGAATCCAACACACTGAATATCGCTGTCCAGAGTGCGATAAAGTCTTCAGCTGTCCGGCCAATCTCGCTTCACATAGAAGATGGCACCGGCCACGCTCTCCTCAAGAACCGAAGAAACCCAGTCCAGCTCTGCAATCTAAGATCGAAAAACTGAGACCACGAGAACCCGAACAGCATCAAAATTTCAAGAGTGAATCACCCGACTCGGAATGCGAGGATCGCTGTGCAAGCCCGATATCAAACAGTCAAGGACAATTTGTTTGTGAAGTCTGCAATAAAACTTTCAGAAGAAAAGCTTATCTGCGAAAACATATGAACAACCACACGGACGACAGACCATATCCGTGTCAGTACTGCGGTAAAGTCTTTCGAAGTCTGACAAATCGTGCAAAACACGTACTAAATCATGCGGTTGGACCCAAAACATTCACCTGTAACGTTTGTGGAAATGGTTTTTCTAACAAAGGAAGTCTTGATCGCCATTCGCGAATTCATACAGGTGAAATATACTCTTGTAAGCATTGCTCTAGTACATTTTATAGTTCCCCTGGACTTACACGCCACATAAACAAATGTCACCCGCCCGAAAACCGCCAAGTTATAGTTTTACAGGTCCCGGTTAGACAAGGCTAAACAGCTGAACTCAGAACTCAGAACATTAACTAAAGTTTAGGTTTTAAACCGCAATGTGGTCTAATAACTTTGCATCGAAATTGTAAAATAGTATTATATTTACAAACTAAACAATAAGCATGAGAATAGGAAACGTATTTGTTCAAAAATATTGTACAAATTCTTGGAGTCGGCGCGTATAGAAATTATTTAAACTGGTTCAAATATGTGGTTGCAGATTTAGCTTTCGTTCTAAAAAAGTGTAAATTTGTAAAAGCTTCGCTGTTTAATTTATAGGATTGTTTTGTAGCCTGCAATAGAATGTGGATTGTGTCTGTTGAGAGAGCAACATCTGCCGTATGTGATGATGGCATTAATGTGCTTTGGTGAAAATATTCTATCAATAAAAGGGGAAAAGAATGTTAAAAGTACTATTGTTGCTCATTTTAAGGTTTCCAACGCAGATTTACGCAAATTCAGCAACGAAATTTCTTTTAAATACAATCGTTATTCTTGAAAAATAGCGAGTGACGAAAAACCATCGTTTTCTTTCACAGATCTTTATTGAGGACGCGATACTGATCAGTAAGAAGAACGCTATTGTAACACAACTTGAGACCGAAGGAAGCTATTTTTCCTTTTCATAGAAAAAGCCATCTACTTCTTCTACCATGAATTCTCATGCATTAAAATAGCATCGAACACAATAATCTTATGATATTAGTAAAACTTTATTCGAAAGGAAATCTCTAATATTAATAAGTGTTTATTGACGCATTCGTGGAAATTCCCCCAGTCTCTATGCATGGAATATTTTGACTTTGTCTTCATTTCAGCCCAAGGGCTCAATTTCGTCGAGAATATTAAATTAATGTTTCTAAATGCCTTGTTTTTCTCTGAAAGCACCTTCTTTGTTTGGAGAAAATTTTGTTCAGAACTGTTAGATTCATTAAAAGGATGAAAACCTAAAGAGCTTTTGGCTTATAATTTGAGTTGAATCACTTGTTCAATGTATGGCTTTGAAGCTACGGTAACTGCAAAGCGACAAGATGGAATCCTGCCACATAGAAATTTCCATATGAATTTAGCTTTTAGAAAAAACCATCAAAAATGCATGTCGTTAGAGAATTTATGCATTATGAAAGTTCATATGAGCGTCGAAAAATCCCCCTTCAAAACAAGCGTTTTAAACTAGCGCCGCGGGAGTGAATTTTCTAGATCAGATCAAAACATTCATTGAATGTTAGGATACTTACCCAATGTTTTACCATCGGTATTCTTTTTTAAAATTAAATTTCTGTAAATAATTTTACAAGAATTGTTAAGAATGGTTAGACTGATACGCGAAAAATATTTCTTCTGCTGTTGATTAACAAGTGTGAATCATGCGTGTTCGGACATCCTTCGCAAAGCAAAGCGTTTCTCGGCGTGTGGACAAATTGCGAATTATGATAAGTTTTTATCGCAAAAGATGAATGTTCTAGTCAGAAATAAAACTTTTGGTATCGCCACGCTTAGTATTAGGAGATCAAAGAGCTGCTCTCTTTGAATTCTGTGTTTTTGTTTTAAAATTCCATTGTATAAATCGTTGGTATTCGAACTTGTCTCTTCATAAGTTGTCATTTTAAGTTTAACGTCGTCAACCAACCTACTGTCGGCTGAGGTATAATATTATAATAAGAGAGCAAGCAATTTAGAAGCGACGCGAAATTGTTTGCTGTGCGCTTTTTGTGAATTATTTCACTACCTGTTCTTTGTTTGTGTTTTGCTCATTTTCGATTCCGATATATGAAATATTTGGCAAGTGGCCTTCGCCTTCAGTAATCTCGTTTCCTCAGTATTTCAAAGTAATACTATTAGTGCACCTCTTCATCTTCATAGCTGGGTCAGTTTGTCAGTTTGACACATATACAACTGAAAGTAAGAAAAAATATTTAATTGCTAGGATAATCGCGACTTCGTTCAAAAAGTTTAAGAAAACGGAGCTTTGAAAATCGAAATTTTTATTCACACCGATTTCACTGCATCTTGTTCGATGCCGAAGCGCTGCTAAAGCTGGTTAGGAAAACTTTCAACTTTCATTTTCATGTTTCTATTTACATTTAATCAAACCTGAAAACTTCATATTTATTGCGCTGTGTCACAGCAAACTTACGTGGCTAAAATAAGGACCGAATGGTAACTGTTTGCTGTAATTTAGCTGTCTTTCACAGCGTGAACTAAAATTGAGCTGTATGTAAATTTTACGGCCATAGTTTGACTTTAATGATTTATCGCAAAGAAACATTTTTTTTGCAGCCTACTTTATTTCGTAATGTTTAAAAATATATTTTTGATCATCCTTTTTCACAACATTACATTATCTATCGAGCAGTAGTTTCCGAGAAAAGGGTCTTTTTTCCGCCATATGCTCACACATTGAAGTTTTGAGTTGTCCTAATGACGTCACACGAAGCTTTTAATAATAGCATTTCTATAGAACACGGAGATGCTGTATAGATTAGTACAAGCATTCATTTGCAGTTGTATTGAGGAAATTCTCATCTTGGTATCATTTGAATAGTCTCGTTGTGTTTTTACGCTGATTCAAGATCCATTATGTCAAATCAGCTGGGATTATTCTATTATAAAGGCATTCGCTAACAGAAAAAGGCTTTTGGCAAAGCATTCATTGCGTTGAATATGTTCACACATGCATACAAATCAAAGCGGCACAGTTAAAAATGGAATTTCAAGCGAAGAAAACACCAGTCGCTTACAATAAATATTCTCTATCTTCTCTTCTATGTTGCGAATTTGAAAACCAACGCGAAGAAGAAGGGTTTGTGGATCATTTTGTGTTCATTATACTGCATGCCCATTCTGTGTCTCGGCGATGTGAGAGTTTGACCGGTGTTATTTCAGCTGGCGAGATTACAATCAGCCTTCTAAAAATTAATCGTGAATAGGGAACAAAAATTCTAATAAACAACTCCTAGTATGAATAAAAATAAGGATTTAACTGTTGAATAGAGGCACTCGTTGCGCAAAGATTTTAACAAACTTCTGTGGTGGTATTTTTGATTTACCCGCATGTTTCGGTGCGAGGAACACATTTTTGATCTAAGAAAGGCGAGAGGAAAATAGAGCAAAGATCACGGAATGATCTTTTGTTATAAGTTGTTTTTGACGGGGACAATAAGGCGCGACCAGTTCTTTTTAGTTGTGCTTTGACAATTGAAAGAGAATCTCCCGGGGAACAGCCGTCAAACGAAGTTGTGTTTTTGTCCACCGCAACAAAATGCAGTGAAGTGTTTTTCTAATTTTTGATTTGGATTTAAATCTCTCTTAGTTGTATGCCAAAAATGATTATTTGTACAGTTCATGGTTGCATTTACGATGTACTAAATACCGGAGAATTGAAAATACACAACCATCCCAAATTTGATCTTTTATTTCACAGTTCTTTTCTCAATCGTTGGTTGCTAAGAAACGTCTGATCTTTGTTGAGCTAACATGCGAGTAAATATCATAAACTGTATTATCTTGGCAAAAAACCAAATTGTTCTCCTTTCGATACAAAATGGAAGTCGATCTCAAACCAAGCGATATTTGTGAAATTGTTTCATGCTAACTAAAGATTGCTTAGAGTTGCCGCACGCGGTTTTGCCAAATTAATTTTACCTTTAAGGCGGAGTTTCTTAGAATAATCGCAATATTGAAGAATATATTTCCTGAACATTTCAAAAGCAGGAAGTAAATATTTGAGACTGGAGATAAGAGGCAATCTATCGTATTTTGGATTCTGTTTCAGGCGAAATTAGAGGGTGCTAAATTTGTTTGCGTCGCGCGATGAGAGGTATTTTGGTCAAAGATTAAGTCCTTTCTACTAGTTCAGACTTCGTATAAATTATGTGACATGTGTTTTAAGTATTGTTCTTCAGCTAAGATTCTTAGCAATAAGGTTCCATTACTAAGATACTTCTTGACAACGTCGAGAAAGTGCAAAACTTTGAAAAGAGATAGGTCAATTTGCAAGTGCCAACGCGAGTCTCAAATCACTTCCAGTCATTTGTTGTTAATTTCCGTGCAGTGTGTTTGAGATAGTGCTTTTGACTTTTAGTTTTAAGTACCAAGAAAATTTGTATTTGAAGAAAGCCTCATGTTTCGCTTTATTTCTAGTTTTCAAAAATGCCTACGTTTTGTGTAGACAATCCAACTAACTCGTACAAAACTAAAGGTTTCCGAAACACGTGACACAATAATTTACAAAGGAAACAAGTGACTTGAGCAAAATTGTAGCTTTGTGCATGCCATGTTCCAATTAATTTCTCTGATGTATTGAGCGTTCGTGGATGTAATCCTATTTCTGAAAGCATGGCCATTATTTCAAAATTAGCCTAATGACTTGGCTTTAAAAGCCAAACAGGTTTTGCCTTGTGACCAGCATAAAGATATGAACAAGAGCTTGCGATTGTCAGTCCTTACAACAATGTTTTTGCTATACAGAACTGTAATTACCAATTAAACTGCGTGAAATATGCTCCAACCTTAATAAAAACGTAATTTTGCGGCAAAAGAGATGATTTTAAGTACACCGCTGGGTCCCTAACGAGATTTAGTTGCGTCTTATCCAATTTGTATTTTGAAAGAATCTGTTTTCTTATAATGAATGCGATGAACGAATATCTCTTTTCTTTCATTAATTTGATCTTTTGAAAAATGAAAAAATTGTTATTTTTCACTTTGGCGTCAATTTTTTAACCACCTTCGGTGCAAAGCCAAACCTTGCTTAAGTAGTGAATGCATTAATGAAAAATTGCCAAAAGCTAGACAAAAAAATGACTTATTTGCACAATGTACTACTCTAAAAATGCTGTTAACTCATCCTAATGCACCATTTGTGGGATTACGTGGCTCCATAAAGTCATATCAACGCCCATTAATATTGTAGCAGTCGCTTCTGTAAAAAATGTTTATAGAAAATTTCAAACAGGTGAAATCGACGGAATTATTCCCATGAATAAGAAATAGCGATCCAATATCCTACCAAATTATTATTATGTATTCATCTGGCCCCGAGTCTAAATTAAAACAATAACATCGTGTTTCTGAAAGCCGGGAATGTTGTAATTACATTGTGAAAACTTTTAATAGGAAGGAACCAGAATCTAAGCCATTACTAGATTTTTGTTACTGCCTCATTTGATATCTATTTTTCAAAATGTTTTTTCATTTAATCCACATGATATCCCGCAATGAGCAGCAAGCAGCATAGGCACTCACCCATGGACCCTAAATCGCCACTTTTCTTCGTTTTTTGAATCTTTTAAAGTTTTAATGACCAGTTTTTTAAACAGAAATTACTCAGTTGCAAAAGATTTCTGTGCGTACGTTCGTTCACTGCTGCTGTTTTATTTTGTAAACGTGATAGAAAAACTGAATTTGTATTAGCTTTTGTCGCAACTGCAAAGGTAATGTTCATTTTTGAAATACGAAACGCTTTTTTCATTTCTTTTCTCACCTGCGTCATTGCTTTCAGTGTCTATTTACAGAAAGGCAGATGAACAAAGACTAAGAGTAAAACTGTTCTTTCAGATTCATCCATTACTATTTATAAATCGGAACCGTAACCTCACTTTTATCTCGGTCAATATCGGCCCAAATCTCTCTGTTTGTCTTCTATCAAAGTGCTGTGATAGTGTTGTTTTGGAAATAGCCCCCTGTAAAAAAAGAATGGCAGTTCTTTTCGCATTGTTTGCCATAAAAGTCATTATATCTATACCAAACAATCTTTGCTCATCGCAACAGAATTCATTAGATGTTTCGGCCGTTAAATTCAACAAACTGATTAATGGAATATTTAAAGGCGCTTAGCACAAACACAGAAAATTATTGATATAATTCTGGAGCCCCAAAAACTAGTTATGTTAGGGAAATTTTTCAATTATGCGGCTAATAATTTTAATAAAACTCGTCTCTATGTACACACAAAGCAATAAAGACCAAAGATTAGATGCCTTGGTTTGATGCCTTCCGGTGCTTTCGCGCTATTTCCCACTATCATGCCGGCGTCCGATAGTTGCCATTCGTTGCTGTTTCCCGCCATTCTAGTGCTTGTTGGCGCTTGCTTCCCGCCATTAATCGTTCGCATCACAACAAGATTTGTCGGTTTACGCCATTCGGGCTAGTATTTCCATTATTAGTATAAATAAAAGAACTAAGCTATTTAAAAAAAACACCATGTAAATTCATTCGTGCTTTTAACCAAGTTCATAGCATGTATAAGTAGTTTGTGATCATTGTTCAAAACTAAAAGAAACCCTCAGGACTAATATCAATAGGACGCCAGACTCAAAGCTCTTTTGACTTCTTGCTTTTTGCCAAAACTCATTATATCTTTTCCTCGGAGTCATTAGGAACAAAATTAAAAATCTAGCATTCTTGCACGTTCGGATGGACTCAAATTAATCAATAATGAAATCATGATAAGGAAGTGGAATTAGAATCCTAAAAGCCGAACAGACCAATTGAATATTAGCGATTTCCACAAGTTGTCAATAGTTGATATACATCGCAATATACTGAACAGGAAGCAAGAATTATATGGAAGGGTCATTTCATGCAATAATTTGATTTCGTCACTTCTCTCTCAGTTGGAAAGAAATGAAAAAATGGCCTTAAGGTATTTCATTATAAAAAGTTTGTGACTTTTTCGCCGCACTGTTATTTGTGAATTGTGAACCACCGAATTTTTTTCGATCGCATCACCTCTTTCCCGGCTCTTGTAAGAGGTTTGAAAAAAATGGATTAACCGAAAAACATCTTTTAAACAAATTTATTACGATTAATGTTTGTGCATAAATGTTAAGTGAGCAATTACAGATGTCCTAAAAGATAAAAAAATGCATTTGTATTTTTTTTTAGCTTTTGTGAAATAATAACCGATTAGATCTCGTCCAGATGTTGGAACAAAAACTAATTTCTCACCATATTGGCAATGAGCTTTTAAGTCGCTCACGGATTGATGCTAGACTCATTTCATTCATCGTGATGTGCTACTTCAGTCAGTTGAAGCACCGACCAATCAGGCTTCAGTCATATATAGAGCACATTGACTTTATCATTTTTTTTCCTCGGATGAGTTTACTTAAAGTATGACAAATTATAATAAACTATACACAGATCTTAAAAGCTTCTTCGAACCAGAATTTTCTTTGTTGAAAAAG
>JAOBYJ020042767.1:0-11422 GCA_025403565.2 Palythoa heliodiscus
ATGATATTGTAAAGCGCCTTGAGCTTAGTTATAAGAGCGCTATATAAATAAAGTTTATTATTATTATTATTATTAAATTATATACTGAATTGAACCCCATTATTTTGAACTCAGTTATTTCAAAATCCCTGAACATTATTTCAAACTGATATTCATTTCCCTTGGTTTTGCATTCCACCATTATTGATAAAGATTATAATGTTTTTAAGGCTGATCCCATTATTTTGAATCCCCACTATTTCGAACTATTTTTTCTTTCTCTTGGGATTTCAAAATAACATTGTTTTTGAAACAATAAAAAATGCCCTCAGTGAATCAGACAGACCACAACATGATGATCTACTCTTTTTGTCAAACATGTTAGAGACTGTGTTGAAAGACTGGACCTATAATAGTTTAATGACCTTATCTGAGAAGATGCAAATGAGGTCCTAAATTTTGCAGATGTTAGTAAGAGTAAAGACAGCACCTTCTCGTCAATTATTTTAAGAACAGGTCTGTCTGAGTAAGGTTCTGCCAAGACTGGATCCCAAACCTCCGGCACAGCGGACTGGCTCCTTACCAACTAGGGTAACCAAGTGGGAACATATCTTCCATCTCATATTAGACGTGAATGTCAAATAGTTAGGATCAAATATCTCACTGACAATCTCAATGCATAATTACTTCCTGAACCTGAATGGTGTAATTTTTATATCTTTTGTCATCCATTCTTGTAAAAATCTTACAGAAGGTTGAGAGAGTAATGAAAGAATGAAATCACAATGAATGAGTTATATAATCCTATTATTAATATTTATTATTTGACCAATACTACAGATAATTATTGATAAGTAAACTTGCACTAATTCATCTTTGTCCAGGCAGGATTAATCACCCCAAGCCATTACTCTGATATTACTGTGGAGAGATCCATTTCAAAGATATGTGGCTATCCTTTGTGTAGCAACAATCTATCACAGGTAAAGTTATTTCAGAGATCTGGGCATGTATTTGACAAATAAATAAATGTAAGTTACTTGCTTAATTCATGTTCTTTATAGGTTCCTAAACAGCAGTACAAGATCTCAACTAAAACTAATCGAGTGTATGACATTACGGAAAGGAAGGTAAGAAATTCATTTGTCACTGACTGTAAATCCTTTTATTTTACAAGCCTAGTGCTGCAAAGTATAAATTATGCAGCATTCCCCAAGACACCCCTAGAAACTTGTGTCACTATTATTTTGTTGCCCAGTTCACTGCTCGCTGAGTGAAACTGACCTGCATTCAGGTTCCTAAAACTTAGGATGAGTTATATACCATGAAAATCTCCTTAATTAAAACAACAAAAGAGCATTTTTAGAATCCCTACTTTAATAACTTTGCCTTTCTCAAGAATTTTGTTTTTGCCGCCCTCCCAGATTGACTAATTGTTTCTTTTGATCTCAGAATCTTTTCTCCCTTTATTTCAGTGTTTTTGTAGCAACTTTTGTTTCAAAGCCTCTAAGTATTTGGAGTCGCAAATCCCTACCTCACCAATTTGGACCAGAGGCAGTGAAAGGTACAGTATACATTACTTATTAAATGTTTGTCTTAATCAATAAATTCAAGCTACTCACCCACTCGCGCACTCACTCATTCACTAACTCACTCACTAAATGAAGTGATCTTCATAGGCCAATTACTAACAATTAGTCATTACATCAAGTGATTTTTTTGAAAATCATCATTTTGTATGAATTCAAAATCTTTGCAGCTGAGCATGTCACAAGAGCTGGAAATGCAAGAAAAGCATTGCCACATGTGCAAACAGAAACTTAAAAACTGGGCTTGACAACTCAAGAGCTATTTATTTCCCTTGGGCACCCAATAGTGGTCATGGGACATGATTGTAACTGTGAGGAAAGAGACTTCATGCTTTTGGAAATGTGGGACTACTGTTTTTTGCTAATAGTGTAGATCTTACAGTTTTATGTGGTAACCATGGCCCTGGGGGGAAGACTCCCAACTTTTTGGGGTGGGGATGGTCATTGGAAAATTTCAATGGAACCCCTAAGAGGTACCAATCTGGGCATGGCTCGGGTTGATTTCAAACCCTTGGAGGTACCATCCAAAAGCACACGTGCAGACAGCATTTCAATCAATGATACTGAGGAAACCCTAAAAGGTACCTCACGGTATGCAAATGTCAAAATTTCGTCTCTGGCACCCTAAATGGTACAAAATCCTTGAATTTTTACCCCTAAGAGGTAGGATGAGCATGATCCCTCCCCCAAAAAGTTGGGAGTATCCCCCCGGGACCATGGCCTAAGCCAAAACCAATAGACCTCTTTCGATGGCCTTGATATTTTCCCAATACAGTCCTCTTGGGAAATAAGATGCTTTGTTATATAGCTAGTGTTCAGGGTTGGCTTTCTAATAAACCTCTTTCAATGGCCTCAATGTTTTCCCAATACAGTCCTCTTGGGAAATAAGATGCTTTGTTATATAGCTAGTGCTCAGGGTTGGCTTTCTAATAAACCTCTTTCAATGGCCTCAATGTTTTCCCAATACAGTCCTCTTGGGAAATAAGTTGCTTTGTTATATAGCTAGTATTCAGGGTTGGCTTTTTAATAAACCGCTTTCAATGGCCTCAATGTTTTCCCAATACAGTCCTCTTGGGAAATAAAATGCTTTGTTATATAGCTAGTGTTCAGGGCTGGCTTTCTAATAAACCTCTTTCAATGGCCTTGATATTTTCCCAATACAGTTCTCTTGGGAAATAAGATGCTTTGTTATATAGCTAGTGTTCAGGGTTGGCTTTCTAATAAACCTCTTTCGATGGCCTTGATATTTTCCCAATACAGTTCTCTTTGGAAATAAGATGCTTTGTTTAAGATGAACATTCTTTCGTGTCTTCTTCATTGCCACACCTGAAACAAAGAACCTTTTTTCCTGTACTAGGAAAATATTGAGACAATCAAAAGAGGTCAATTGCAGAATTGCACATGTTTTAGGTATCCTAAATGATGATCAGTTACTGATTTTGATATAATTAGGTAACTTTTATTTAACATGATTAGTTTAGTTGGTTCATACAACTGGTCTCAGTGGAAGTTGGCAATGTATAATCCCCTATCTTCTCCCTCTGTCAGTGCTACAGGTATTTGAAGCTTAAAGGTCAAATGAACCAAAATCTAGACATTTCTTCAGCCATTTTAAGATGACGAAATGCTAAAGAAAACATTTAAAACTTAAGGAAACTTGTGCTGAAATGTTTCTTTCTGAGCCTTAAAAAGGAGTAAAGTAGTTAAATGTACAAAGATAGCTGATAGCTTCACAAAAACGTTTCCAAAATGGCTGTGCAGTTTAAGTGAAGGATTGGACTGAGACTGCTTTATGACGTCACTGTTGTCTTAAACATTTCTACATTTCTACCTTCTTAAGGGAACTTAAAAGTGCTAACTTTGGATTTTGAGTTGTTTCTGCAGTTTATCGCTGCACAAAACACCATTTTTTTTCTCTGAAGTTCGCTGTGAACTTGAAACCAAAACAGCTTCAAATTTCTCGCATTACATAGTGATGTCACAAGTTTTATTTCCGACAATTTTGCTGACTGCTCCACGATTATGAATGCTAAAAACTGATTTTAACATACCAGTATCTGCAACGCTTCGTCCAATTCATTAGAAACTTTAGAATATCTTTCTTCTATACTTAATGGACACATTAGGATTCATAAGAAAGAATTGTCTAAAGTTTGGTTCATTTGACCTTTAAACTACACAAATCAGAGGAAAGTTAAAACAGATCGATATTGAGTCGCTGATAATCAAACTGGAGACCTCTAACATAGATGGTAGTGCAATTACCAACTGTGCTAATGTATGCGCCTATTACAGCTGTATTTTTTCCAATTCTGTCTCAAAATAATAGTGCTTTTGTTTTCAGGTTAGATGTTAATCTTCTACAAAAAAGTGATCATGATCAGGAAAGGTAACTTTATGCAGAGTTTTATCGTGGGTATTCGTGATTCATGAAAATAACAAAAAAACAAGGTTTTATGTATCAGTGAGTAAGAGGAATTATTAATATAAATAGAGATTTTGTAACAATATTAGAATAAAGATTAACACAAATATCCGACGTTTCAAAGTCATCCTGAGTTCATTTTCAGGGATTAATTCAAACTTGAGTACAAGGTCTTAGTTATCATAAAAAGTACAATAGAACTGTTCCTAAATTCATAAAGCGTGAAAGAGTACAATAGAACTTGACATTCCTAGATGTAAATCGTGACATTTAGACAATTAAACACTTTAGCCCGCATTGAGTCTGACTGAGTGTACACTTGTCACGGATGAACAGCGTCCTTCTCGGATAAGGACATTAAACTGTAGGCCCTCGGAGATGTGTGTATTTGTGTGTGTGTCTGTTATGTGAATTGTCTCTGTCCACCTTAGAGGTGTAAAGATGGTGTCCCCAATTAGCAGGCCTTCTGCCGGCTAAATACATTGACACCTTAATAAAGTTTTCTCTCTCTCATAGATGAGACAATCCAAGTTACTATAATTACAATTTCATGCTTGTCTAGGTACAATTCTATTGTACCCTTTATGATAAATCAAGTCAAGTCAAGTCAATTTTATTTAAACTCACACAAGAATAAGACCTCGTACTCAAATTGAATTAATCCTTAAAAAAGAACTCAGGATAATTACGAAACGTCGTATATTTGCATTAATCATTATTCTCAATAAGGGGTATTGATAGCCTAAAGTTTTTACTGTGCCTACTGCCGTATAATCAGTCATTGAAGCCTTAAATGGGTGATGATGATGTTTATGCCAGTGAAATTGGGTGGAGATGATGATGATGATGATAATGACGATGATGGTGATGACATCCAGTCAATTTTGATAATATGTTCCCAGGTCCTTTGATTTCAAGCATTGTGCTTTTTGCAAAACCAAACAGAATCAAATATTAGGTTAAACCTTAAAAAGTAGTATTAACTGTAACACAAAGGGGATATTGAATACTATCAATAATGTATTCATTATTTAAAATTGCTGTTGATAAAATAAAAATATTATTATTCTGTTGTAGTTGAGAAAAAAATTAAATGTTACTGAAGCTAAATGAAAAAGTTTGTAGAGGATGGTAAATTTCATTTTTTTTCATCGTACAGCCAGAGTCTTGGAGCAGGAAAAGTGCTTGTTGGTACAAATGAGGCCCCATTAAACATCAAGTAAGTCTATATTGATAAAGCTTTATCATTGCCATGTCTATTTTATTAACTAAATACTCAAGCTCTTTACAAAATGATGTTAGATGTTGAACCACTTTGCCCCAAAATTAGTGTTAGAAGTTTTAATTCTTTTACGAGCCTTAGGAGGCGGCGTGGCTCAGTGGTCAGAGCATCGGATTTGAATGCGGTTGACCCGGGTTCAAATCCCTGACTCTGACCACTGGCTGGATTTGTCTTCAGGTAACCCTAGAGTCAAATCCATTGCGTCTTGTAAATAGCCAACTGGTCTGCCTCGTGCCAGTTGGGGTTTTTAACTGTGTCGTTTTCTGTGTAGTAAACAGGTTCTGAAAAGCCCCTGAGGGGGAGATCTTGTATATATTTGTATTTGTATTTTAATAGCCCTTGAAGCCAGCGCTAGTCTCTGGTTTCTGTAGTGCTAAGCGGATGAGAGTCATTGGTTTTCCCTGGAAGGGGGAGTCAATGACTCTCACATCACAGCTTAGCCCCCAGCAGAAGTTGGTACTCATTTTACCGACCCCGTAAGGATGGAAAGCCGAGTCAGCTTTGGCAGAAAAGAAGATCACACAAATGTTCAACATTACGTGGGTCCAGGATTTGAACTTCGGACCTTGTGGTTGAAAGATAGAGATCTTACCACTGTTCCAGCCATGATAATTCTGTTTTTAGTTCTATTTCCCATTCTTAAAAAATCATGAAAAGTTTTTTTTAGGCGGTCAATGTCAAAATGTGGAGTGCCGCGAATGGGTCGATCGCACGGTATGCAGCGAGTTAGTTATTTATTGTCAGCCCAATCCAAGTCCCTCACAAAAAGCGCTTCGTAGGCCTAAACAAACATGTAATAGTTGGGGTTTGTCGAAGTATAAAACTACCCTGAATTCCAAGGAAATTTCCGACTCCCGTACGAATAGTAAACTGAATTCCGCGTACGGGTGCAGTGCTAATAGCCACTGCCTTTTTTTACGTCAATCTTTTAGAACCTTAAGAATGTATTAAAATGATTAGCCGAAACACCTACCATAAAGTTTTCAAGTAAACCAAGACACACTTTAGTTACAAACATGTTTCCGAAATATGGTGTTTTCTGGTTTATTGTATGCAGTTCGAGATTTAGTTGTACCGGAGAAAAATTTAATTATAAAACTCAGTGGAGCTTAAAACAAATGAATTAACAGTTTTGTTAGCGGTATTTATTATAAAACTTGAAAACAAGAGTTTTTCGGGAGAGAATCTGTTGACATCTCTTTCCTCTCGCTAACTAGAAACTCATTGAATCCGAGGGAAATAATGTTTTATTTTAGCTGCTTTTGTTTCAGTGTTCCTCGTTGTAATGTTAAGCAAATTTGATAGACTTTGCAGTAACTTTCAGAAGTCAAGTAAAACGGCAAAAATTTTCCAAAAATGGTCTTGCTTCTGGTTGAAAGAATGGTTTTTTTACCTGTGAAAAAGCAATATACAGCTTCTGATTGAGCGTATCGTTTTACACAAGTTAAAGGACGATACGCAGTTTGTGACAGGCTAAGAGCAATAAACGAAAAAAAATTGCTATATAAAATGTAGAGAGTAAATCTCGATATATTTATACAGTATATCTTGATAGTTATATTTGTTTGTCTGTGTCTTCATGATTTAAATTTATGTATGAATTTTAACAGGAATGAAAGAAGCTTCGAAAGCCTTTCTGTAACAAAAAACTTCCACAAAGAAGATGATTATGAGAGGCAGTGCTGTAAAACCATTGTTTCATGTGAAAATAAAACATTTCGTGAACTGAGTTATGAGCAAACTAGAGACACCAAGAGACCTCCTGTAACACCTGATTCAGTGACTGGTCTTTCTGAAACAGTTGCAAATCAGAATAACGAAATAGATCAGCTATGTAATGAATGTTTACGTGACATGAACAAAGATCAGGTTTCTGATCATGATACGGGGGGAAAAGAAGAAAGTCTGAGACAGTGCAAATCTGAATTTTATCAAGCAAAGAAGGAATTGAAATGTAGCATTAATAGTGCAGAGGGATTGACGAAATCAGACCCACCGAGACAACTGCTTGTGAACTCTCTTGTTGTGTTACTGAGTCAGTGGAGCACACAATCAACTCTTGAATATTTGCGTCTTGTAAAAGCAGAAAGCCAAGGCTGTCATAGCAAAGAAAAACAAGGTACAGTACATGACTTTTTCTGTTTAATTCCTTTAATTTTCCACAATTTTAGTGTCAAAAGTAATTTCTCGCTGGATAGAATACATCATCGATTAGAGTATTATGTTTTCCACTAGAAAATACTTTTTAACATGGCACACTCTGCTTTGCATAAGTGACATAAAAATTTTTGTCAGTTTTTAGCATCTGCTCACATCGTCTTGAAAATATAATTTGTTATGTATTAAATCAAAAAATAGCTAAACTTTTGATAAAAATTATTTTAATCTGTGTATTCAAAATGTTAATTTTCATTTTCATCATCTTCAAAATAATACTGTGTAAGGATCAATAAGTAAGTTCCAATAGAAAAAAATCTGCCGTGGGGACTGAATCATCGCTAATATTTGGGTCCCTTTTCTTCCAGCTTGGTGCGCATTTCACCTTTCAATTATATTTATTTTAGCTGGAATGTACTTTTCTATGTTTATGGGAAACTTTCCAAAGTACTTTTTTAGGCCAAGTCAGTGATTTGTTTAATTGCGTCCCACTTTACAAATTTTGTGTGAAGTGCCACTGTTTTTGCTCAGTTGGAACTGCTGAGAATAAAAGTTTACGGGAATTTAGTTTTTTGCAGGTTTTGGGATTTTTGACCAAATCATAAAATAAAGTTGATATATTAATAAATATTTATAGAAAATAAAATAGATAAACAAAAAACAAATAGGCAGCCTGTTCAGTTACAAGTTGATTAAGATTGGTTTTCAAGCCATGCCAAAAGATTTTTCCATTTATTTAAGGCCCCGTCCACACGTATTCGGATATTTTCAAAAACGGGGATTTTTCTCCGTTTTAGCCTTCCGTCCACACGTATATGGCGTTTTCGATCAGTGAAAACGGAGGTCTTCAAAAACGCTCCAGAGTGGAGATTTTTGAAAACGGAGATTTATCGTATTCGTGTGGACGGGCGAAACGGAGGTTTTTTAGTATGATGACGTCATACTTAAGATCCGCGCAAAGTTTTCATCTTACCAATATGGCACAAAATTCACACGGTTTTTGTTTGGGAAACATTTGAACCCATGCTGGCATTTCTGTTTCTGATTCGATTACATAATTTGATCAGCTCTATTACCATGGACCCTCTGATTTTAATCAAGCTTGTCAACAACCATTGTGGATTGAAAATATAGAATAATATTAACCTATCAAAGGACTGAAAGTTAGTAATATTCTCAAAAGATTATGAAAAGTAGAATATTGCTATGGAAAGTGATATAACTCTGGCTAAGGAGCATTTATGATTAATGAGTTAATATGCTCAAGGCCCCCTCAAAAAGTTAATACATTTTGGTGTTCAAAGCAACTATTTGCCAAAGAAATGATATGCCTAATTTTTGTTTAATGACTTCGCAGAATGCAGTGTGGGTAGCTAACAAGATACTGTTACAGCGCATGCTCTATAGAGAGAGCTAGCGTATTTACCTGGCTTTAGCGTATTCGTGTGGAAAGGCGAATACGATTTGAAAACGCTACGTGTGGAGGCGTATTTTTTTTGAAAACGGAGAAAAAATCTCCGTTTTCAAAAATATCGGGATGCGTGTGGACAGGGCCTAAGTTTCTAGAAAATTCTAGCAAATAATTTTTCTTCAAAACTTGATCCATTAAAACAAAAATCAAGTTTTCCCTTTAAAAATTTTACTTACACCTGCATTTTTTTGACACAATGATTTAGAACATGCTGCTATCTAAAGTTCTCATGTAAACTCATGCAACTATTCAAAGAATCATACAAAGCACAAGGTTTGTGCGGGTCCTGGAAAACCTGGAAAGTCCTTGAAAAACAAAATTTAAAATCCAGGTCTGGAAATCCCTGGAAAATTAGTATTGATTCTGAAAAGTCCAGGAAAAACAAAAATTCAAAATCCGGGCCAGGAAATCCAGAAAAATTGGTATCGATCCTGAAAAGTTCTGGAAAAACAAAAATTCAAAATCCGGGTCCAGAAATTCTGGAAAGTTAGTATCGGCCTTGGCAAATCCTGTAAAAAGAAGTTGTTCAATGAGCAGCAAATAAAAAAATTATTAATTTACGTGATTGTCTCAAGTTTTCATATTTCTTGGGGACACAAATATATGCGAAAAGATTGCAGTTTCTGAGATACCGTTATGGTTAGTTTTTTCAATCTTCCTCAGTTTTCCAGGTCCTTGATCTTTATAAAGTTGGTGTTGAAAAAGTGTTGGACTTTGTTTTACCAGTAGTGTACGAACCCCGAAAGCAGTACTTGGTAAAATGAAGTTTCAACAATTCCGGAGGTTTCGTCAGTTGTGTGCGACAAATGTTCATTGCTGGGAGAAGAAAACGTATCATGATTGAACCACAAGCTATATCTATTCTTCCTGAGAAAATCATTGATCTAGTGAATTACAATACAACTTTTGTTTTTTCCAACAGACAACAGTGGGGGGGAGGGGGGCAGAACCAGGAGGAGGGGTTGCTACCTCTCCCCTCCAAATAACTTTGATGGGTGGTCCTGTGCCTCCCACCCCCACCCCCCTCTCTTACCTTGCCCTGTAACTTTGTGATTAGTGCAATTTTTAATGCCCGGCATTAAGATTTTCCTTATCTTTGCTTACATTTCTTTTCAAAAAGTACTAGGTTTAATAACATGTTTCACGTAGCTCAAATATATTTTAGTGATTGGTTGCTTCCTCACTAATGATTAGAAAGAATGGCTTTTAACGTGATCCCCCCTCCTCCAATAATTTTCATCATTTGCCGCCGTCATCATCATCATCATCATCATCATCATTACCGTTATGATATTTGTTCTATCTTTGTTGCTATTATTTGTTCATATGCTTGTGCTTATGTTAAGAGTGAAAAATTTGGCTGTGAAACCTCTCAAGTGATATAATATCACTACTAACAAGGGAATGAAAGCTTTAGATTTAAGAATTCAAATATTCTAGGCTAGAATAACAATCATCATCAAACATCATGTTATAGTTACCATCACGATCTACAAACGGCTGTACGTGCTGGTGAGCCAGATGGAAAGAGCACCATGTTAAAATTGTTTCTTTGAAATTTCAGAAGAAGAACCGTTACAAGATCGGAGTAAAAGTGATATGGAAGGTTTCACCAAAAAAATGAGCCAGTTCTATACACATTTTGATGATTCCGAGAGTGATGACGAAGAAGATGAAACACTCTTCGCGAAGAAAGTGACAGAAAAAGACATTTCTATTAAGGAACGTGTCCTCGGTGAAAATGAGGTAATCAAGGAAAAATGACCAAACGTTACTCAACTACTGTGCTGTCTTTGTCATTTAAAGCTAGACGTTTAATGCTGATTTTCTCTCATTTTTAGAAAAGTTCCTTTGTAGTTCCACTGATTGACTCCAAGTCGCAAGTAACAATCCGACGTAGCATTGTTGTCAGAAAACTTACTCAGATGTAAGTGTTAATTTTTATCAAGGGCAAATACTAAGAGCGTCGAGAGCTTGGTAGTACCATCACAGTTTAGTAAAAGAGGGTTTTTAGAAAGTTTAATCAGTTTCCCGCGAATCTGTATATTTGGAAGCAAATAAGGTTTACGTCGCGTGTTCCCGGTGGCTTCGTAGAAGATTCATTACCTTTTGTCCAGAACAGACCTTTGTCACGCTTTCGACGTCTTGGATTGAAAACGAGGCTGGACGACAAAACAGAAAGGATGGCGTCTCGTGGGAAAATCGAGTATTCATGGTCGAAATCGTTGTATATCTACCATTTATTTTCTACTACAAAATCGAGTAAGAGACTGGGCTCTAACACGGCCGCGTGGCCTGGGCAAGTCATTTGGGTAGACAGGCTCAATGGCGTCTGAATTGTGCTCTACTATGCTCGTCCATCCTCGCTTTCAGTCAAAGATGGCGGAAGAGTGATAAAGATAGATAGAAAGCTAAAACAATTTTGTATACTTTTGTGTTGGGCTTAAGAGTGGTTGTCAGAGAAAACCAGGCAGGGGACGAAAGATGGGGGTCGGCCGATTCTCATCATATTTTTGCTG
>JAOBYJ020042984.1:0-11416 GCA_025403565.2 Palythoa heliodiscus
CATAAGTGTTTAGCGAAAGCAAAATGAAGTGAAATATCAAAAAAGCGAAGAAAAGCAAAAATGCATGCAAAGAAAGCGACAGCGCCACAGCCATCAAGCAATGGAGCATAACTCGGAAATGGGCTAATACCCTCCAACGAATGTGTGATTAGAACACAGGCTGCCCAGGCTAGACTCTAGTGGTTTGAATCCCACAAAAACCAATCGAAATTTTTTTTTGCCACACCCATTTTTCTTTTATTCTTTCTTTTATAGTTGGACTACCACTGTGATGTCTATACCTTGCCATTGGTGTGGTAGTTTGCATGCCTTAAGCCGATGTTACAGGAGGCAATTTTTCGTGCAACTTGTCTTGCAATACCATTGCAGGCTATGTTACATGTGGCGCAATGGAACTTGCAACTGCGATGGCACTTGCAACTTGAAATTTGTGAATAAAATCATTGCAAAAAGTAGAACTAGATTTTACTTTCGGCAATGATGTCTGCAATTTGTCTCGCAATGATTTTAGCCATTGCATGGGGTGTTACACGCTGCAATGGCTCATGCAATAGCATTGCAAGCCAAGTTGCACGGAAAATTGCCTTGTGTAACATCAGCTTTAGGAATCTCTAGAGCTATGCCATCGGATGCCTTAGTGCCAGGTTGAACCATGCTGGACAGGTCCAGAGTGAAGGCCAGACTAAAATAGACACCATGCTCCTCCAGGTTTGGCGGTGGGCATTGGGCTGATAACCCTTACCCTTTTGCCGGTTCTCACATGACGTCATAGCGGCCATGTTTGTGTACAAGAACAAAAGAATATTCGATGATTTGTTTTGTTTAAGACACAACCGTGGGCGCTTTGTCTTTTGTCTTTGGCATCTCTGGGGAGTGTGTGAAAACCAAGAATAAAATTACCAATGTTACAGAAACCTACACCAAAAACCCAAACTGCAGCAGCAGAAACAATGTATTGCAAGGGATTGGATTAATGATGGCTGTTAGCCAAACCCAACAGGGAGCCAGCAACTCAAAGGCCAAGTTTCTGTCACCAAAGGTTAAGATCAGAACTGAGAAACTTGGCGACAGATGGTGGAAAAGGAGATGCCGGAAAACAGTGTGTCACCTGAGGCAAGCTGGCAAAGAACAGGCAGCAGTAGCACACTCTCTTCTTAGGCCTTATGTGCCCAAGGGCACAAAGAGGAAAGAGTTATATTCAGAATAAACTAATTTTTAAGGCTGTTTTGATGTGGGGGAAGAAAAATTTTAATATAGCCTTAAAAATCACTTTAATTGGAAAATAATTTCTAACTATATAAGAAAAAGGAAATAAAAGGTAAAACATGTCATAAAACACAAGTTCCATTTTTGGACTTTCCTTTGATGTTCTCAAATGCTGCCAAACCCACCATCACTGGTTTCTAAAAACTACAAATTGAGGTAATTTTAACAATATATGTACATTCCACATACTTACTTTTTGATACAAAACCATCGTGATTTAACATTAAGTCAATCAACCAAACTGACAATTTTAAATATCAATCACAAATCCGAGTACATGTGATACCAAGATGCCAAAAAAATTACCAGGCTTACACTGGTGTAATATCCAGGTGGAATTTCACTTATTGCCATCCAAAATAATAAATCAATTCTGCCATATAAGGAAAGTTCATTACACATAATAAAAATTTAAAGGAATAATTTGAAAAAACCCAAATATTTTACCTCTGATTCAAAATTGCCCCCTATGTCAGATGATGGCAACATTCACGTTCATTTGTCCTCAACTACTCCTGATCACGACAGATCAGTGTCGCATGCAGGAACATATGGCTCTCATCCACAGACACCAAAGATGAGCACCAGCTCCAATGGCCCACTTATGCTCGTAAAAGGATTTAGCTTAGCTTAGTTTTGACAGATATTCCACTTTGAACACCCTTAATAACATCAATTGCACAAAAAATGGACACAAAAAAGGGTCATTTTTTTATCAGTAAAACTAAAATTAATGCTGTAAAGTAAACCCTTCAAAGGCACAATTGAACAAAAATTGTTGTTGAAATCTTGACTTGATATTGGCATAGAAGTTTCAAGGTGATAAATGTTCAGTTTTGAGGACTCACAAGGTTGTCAAGTCTGACATTTCATACTGGTATCTGATACTCGATGTTCAGAATTTTCTTCAAAGTTCCTTTCCCAAACCAAAAAATAAACATCAACGCCTACAATTGACAAGTATTTCCCCTAAGTTGCCGCAAATCTTTCATCGGTTATGGAATAAAGTTCCTAGGGTAGCCAGTCTTGTAATACTGCCACAACACTATTTTTTCCTGCTACAAATCAATTAATGATGTCAAGTTTTCTGTCCTGTCCAGCTTTATTTTCTTGCAAAACAATTAATGTAAAACTAATATGAAGAGCCATTTTATTAATGATCTTAAATGTATCAGTTACATAATTAGGTTTATTTTCTCACACTCCCTTTCTATAACTAGGGTATTTACAAATGTTCTTAAAAAACTCATAAAACAAGCCTAATACTTCAAGTAAGCAGCAAATCACCATCACTAATTGACAATATAGAATGGGATGCAAAACCTTTTCTTTTGTTGTGGTTGAAGTCAATGTTCTACATCCACTAAATTTAAGGAAATTGTTCTATTTCCAGTCAACTGCTGATCAAATCAAATGTCTTTTTACTCCTTTAAAACTGTTTTCTGATAACATAGAAAAAGAAATCACTGTTCTGGCACTAATTGAGAATTGGACTTTTTTTAAGTTAAGCTTAAGCAGAAAATAAAAGTGCTTAAAAATTAAGTATTTCCTTTCTGGTTTCATTTAACAATGTACTTCTCCTTGAAAAGGTCTTATGACATTTCAAACTTGGCTTATGGCATTCAATCAACAATGGTTACGGATAAAGTATTAGGGAACTTAGTCAATGAGGATGGTAACATACAAGATTTTGTGGAAAAACTGCAATAAATACAATAACTGCACTTTAGAATGTATTGGGCAAGTAATTGCATGACTGTAGTTCTTGCTTAAAGCAGAACACAAGACCTTTGTCAGAGTTCTGGGGAAACCAAGAATACGATAAAAAATGTTGAGTTCTCAGTATGTGTTTAGCTTCACCAAGAATTTATTCGCTTTTTGTTCACAAAGCTTAAGGTGGAGCAAACAAACTCCTGATGACTGGTAAAAAAAGCAAATCAGCAATACAATTTTTTTTCCAAGGTTGCAGTTAGCATTTCCATCCCTGTTGCTTAAGGACCATAATGATTTGACAAATGTGCTCTTCTCAAATGATTGCAAAAAGTCTAAAAATTGATAAAGAGCCCAGGGTTGTTACACTGTATCCCCTAACTTACAACACAATAAGTTAGTATCTGCCGACATTACGTTTCTTTAATTGTAACAATTATTGCAAGATGCAAATGAGGCAAAGAGTTGATAAACTATCATGTTTTTGTAAAAATATGAATTCAAACTTTAAAAACTACCAAGTTCCAACAAGAAATGATCAGCTTTGATCAATCTAGTTAGTAGGGAGTGTAGCCACCACCACCTCCACCACGCATTCGACCACGCCCTCCTCTGCCACCCCTTGAGGGACCATAGCCTGAAGATTCCTGGCTATATGTACCCATATCACCATACCCTCCACCATATCCACCACCATATCCTCCTCCTCCATATGAACTATAACCATTGTCATAATCATAGCCACCACTATAACCTCCATAGCCACCATATCCACCACTTTGGTAACCACCATAGCCACCACCACCACCACCATAACTAGTTGCACCAAAATTGCCACCTCCACCACCATATCCACCACGACCACCACCTCGACCTCCTCGATAACCACCTCCTGCACCTCCACCACCTCCTTTCCCTCTTTCTTCCGCCTTCTTCATATCCACCTTACGGGAACAAATTACAGCACTTCTAATAATGTACAGTTTATCAACAATGTCTTCATTGTCAAACAGAGCAAATGCAAATCCTCTGAACTTGCTGGTTTGCCGGTCTGTCATCAACTGAATGTCCTGTGGTTTAACACCACAGATGGATTCCAGGGCATCAGAAATGGCATCCTGTGAGCAATCCTCTCGTAAACCACCAACAAAAAGCTTCTTTGTTCTCAAACGGGCTGTAGGGTTGGTATCATGCTTTGGAATTGCTCGTTTAACCTCAACCTCTTTGTTGTCAATCTTGTGGGGTCTGTTGGACAGACAATTATCAAGCTCGTCACAGTTTAGAAATGTTACATATCCAAAGCCCCTGGATGTCTTGCTGTTATCACGTACAATTTCAGCCTTTTCTATGCTACCCCATGTCTTAAAGTACTCGAGGAAAGACTCGTCTGTTGTATCAGCATTAAGTCCCCCAACAAACATTTTTTTTATGTCTGGGTTCTCCTTCCAGTTTGGATCAACAGCCATCTTGCTAAAAGGAAAAAAAAATAATAAAAAGTTAAAAAGTAAATCCAAATTTGAATAACTACCAAAACACAATGGCAGAACAGCAAACAGTTTTCTAGACACCTATCTACACAAACAGATGCCTTTATAATTCACAAATACATTCCTGGAATAAGTAAGCTGTACTGCCCAAAACCCTGTTCAGCTATTGAGAAAAACTCACAATGATTATATGCATACATATAAAATATAGATGATGATGATGATGATGATAATAATAATCAAATGATAATAATAATAATAGTAAACATGGAAACTTTAAGACTGGAAATTTAATTACAAATTTAAGTTAATAGCCAAGTTCAATGATACTCAAACAATAACAAAAATGTGTTTATGGCAAAAATACTTTATATGTAAGCAGAAATGCAAACAACAGAAAGAACTTACTTCCAACTGAAGACATTCTACAAATGTCAAGTAGAAACTAAAATGTTTAAAACTTGCAGCACAAGCTTGTAGCCGACCATAATACGAAAAGTACCGTGTTGCAAGCTAAGCTCTGCACACTTATTAACTAAGCATTTGTTTGAAAAAGAAAACACTGAATAACACTAAACCATGGATATATTAGGGTATCAATAAGCTTATAATAAATTAATGTTTAAAATAAACTTTTGGTTTTAAACTGCTTTTATAATATCTACCATTCAATATATGCATCATGTTATAAAATGTCTTAATTAACATTGAACACTAAAATACTAAGCAAGAACAGGATTCTGTTCATAACAAATAGGCATTTAATTTTTAATAAAAACAAATTAAGCCATCAGATATTTGTTCCTTAGAAACTTAAAATCTACTTGCTCAGAAAGTTATTTCTAATGCTAACAGATCTTTTGCCAAAACTTAATTTGACAAGCTAAAAATAATGAGGAAAAACATAAAAATCCCTCTAGAATAGCCTAAGAGCAACTTAACAATCGGAGCGAATAACCACCTTAAAACAAAGATATTCAGACCTGCAAAACATAAATTACTATCAAAGTAAGATTGATAACAACCAGACCCTGTTGCAAAGGATTCACTTGTGCCAGTATACAAAAATTTGTTGTCATACAGAAATTAAAAAAGGTCTTTTTAGTCTTGGAATATTAATGGCTGTGCAAATTTGCAAGGCTATGAAATACAAGATCTAGAAAAATACATCACTGAAGTTTTAATGATATCAAAATTTAAACATTGCAAGTGAAATAAAAACTATCAACTATATATCAATATTCATGGAATTGATATTAAAAGGCGACGAAGACAACTGTTGATCGAGTTTGATAAAAGAACTACATATCATGCCGAGGAATTTATTATTTTCCTTTTCCATTTTTTCTGGCATAGTCAACATTTGTTAAAATCTAAGCAAATAGTGTTTTTTGCCATATCTCTTAGCTGTAATCGATGCAAAAGGTGAGTCTGTCAAGGACTTCCTGTTGCAGTGATAAATTACTTGAAAATAATTCACGAGTAGCTGTTCACAATCCTTAAATAAAGTGGGGATATTTTGTATAAAACGAATCCCAGGCAGTTCTTTACCAATACAAAAATCAGAGTTTGAAAACAGTATTTCTGCACTGTCTGTTTTGCTCATGCACCGCATTGGCAGCATTTTCTTGAGTTTCTCCTCTGAGAAGACAACACAGTACTCACATAAATAGGATAACTTAACATTAAGAAGGCTGTAAATGTCTCAAATTTCAAAGAAATCCAAGAAGTCTTAAAATGCATGTATTTGCAGAAAATACAACTGACTCTGCTCACACTAACTTGCTTGGCTGCCATCTTGAGCACATGTTGAAAACATAAGTACAGCACATGTTCACGAAAACCTGGACCCAAGGGAAATGATGTCATCACGACAGAGTATTTAATGAAAAATCTTTAAAACTTATAAAAAAAGAATTATTTTTCAAAACAAACCATTTTTATGTGGAGTGAGAACCCAAGTGTGAGAAATATTCTAATTTAAATTTGTGTTTGAAAGTCATTGCAGCATGGGAGAAAAACAGTTGTCCTAGATTTCCATTTATGCATCTAGTATGCTTAAGATGACTGTGTTAAGCTACTAAATGTTGGTATTAATGCAACATTTTAGACAATGGAAGAAAATGTTGTGGAAGAAAAACTTCTGACTTGGAAACCAAAAAAAAACAAAAAAAGATCAGCTCTGACGCAAGTAATCAGTTACTTTTTTTTAAATCAATTTTGTTGCGACCTTCTGAATTAGCAATTGAAACTGAATGTCTAAAAATTTATGAATCTGATCTTATACTGCCAAGTAATTTGATACCTCTACAAAAGAAATCTACTCTCATTTTAACTTGTGCAATAGCCAAAAAGGGGAACTGGCCCAAACTGTTCATATTTAATGTTAACTGCTTGAAAAGATCTGTTATAAGCTCAATACAAGTTTCTGCTTTATAGAAACATATGGGATATACATTCACCAATAAAGACTGTGTCCTTACAGGCCCTGAACCTCTCAGTCAACACAAAAATAAAAATATATTATAGGAAAGCATGGTTGTTGCTAAGCTCAATCAGCTGCAAGGTTTGTTGTGAATAAAATCCGCCAGAATTTCCCAATTCTATTAACAACCACATTCTACTTTGTAGCATACTTAACAAAAACTACATATTTCCATTTTATAGTTGCCTGATTTTATCAAAATACAGATTTTGATTACAATCATAGTTTTTAAATTGGGGTTGTGGGGCTTCAAGTTTTGACATTTAAATGTAACCAAAACCACCTTGAGTAGTTTCCAAGAAAGTATGCAACACAACTTTTAACAATATAGTTTCCACTATAATTATACTGCTACAAAAAACTAGGTAATTAGTGACCTGATCATCCAAACCATATACCTGATCATCCAAACTATATACCTGATCATCCAAACTATATAACTGATCATCCAAACCATATACCTGATTATCCAAATCATATATACCTGATTATCCAAACCATATACCTGATTATCCAAAATATAACAAATCAATCAGGTACTTTATAAATGAAATTTGTTGTAACCTTCTTAAATTTTTAAGTTAAAAATCCTTCCAACATACTTGTCTGAAAAAATTGGCTTTATTGCCCCGATCAGGACTCAAACCCATACCTCCTAGTTACTAGTCAGATAAGATAACCACTGCACCACCGAGACTTACCACCCTGCCAACACAGAAAGTTACAGGGAATAGAAATATCGAATGTAGATGATACCTAGGACCCAATTTTTTCTTCGCTTGAATGTGTTCTTCTGCCTTAGAACCTTTATTCATGTACACTTAATTCTTAAATTATTTAACAATATGTTTAAAATGCTTCTGTTATAATTATCCTGCCAAGTTATTGGATACTCTGTTATGCAAAAGAAATAAACTAAATTTTATTTGTGTAACAGCCAAAAAAAGGTAGGTCCTAACTGTTCAAATTAGCTACTAGCTTACTGCTTTTAAAGCACTCTTTGTAAACTCAATACCAAAGGCCAACGGAGCCAAAAGGCTCGTACAAAAAACATACTCAAGTTTTAAATAAGCAGTGAACTGAAAGCTACAATTTTTCATACTACTGATGCATTTGAAAGAAATTTAATCCTATAAATTTATAACTCTTCGTTAAACCTTATCCACTCAAGATACTAAGTTTCTCAAGCACCAAAGTAAGGCAGTTACCATTTTATTAAAACGTGAGAATTCCGAGATTTTGTTGCAAATATTGTTTTAAAAATCAGTTTTCCCAATCTATATATTGTTCGTCTTACATTTCCGTCACTACTTTATAATTAACGCTGCAACATTCGTTCATCTACTTCAAAGAAAGGTAAACTGTCTTAGTTCTGATGCTTGAGGTTTATTGTTTAGGATTAAATTTACAACCTGCTCCCGCGTTTAGGCCAGGTGGTCATCCGTCTTTCCACAATGCCTCGCCCCATCTTGCCTTTCACATCGCGCCATTTGCACGAAGGCTTCGACTTTTATTCACCCGCATGGTTGGGTGATTCGATTTTTTTACCTTCACAGTTTATTTGTTGTTCTCGACGTCAGTTAAAAAATCGAGTCGACTTTGAATCGTTTCACTTGTTTTAATCAAAATTAAGCCAAATCTAGCAACTTTTGAGCGAGTCAAAGTTACAGCTCGTGTGTAAAAATGGAAAATCGAGAACCACGTGTTGGTCATAATTTCAACGTTTATCAAACTTCTTCGTAGAAAACTACACAAGAAGCTTCAAATCTGATTAAAATTAAAATAGTAAAATTAAGCTATTGCTACAAAATGAAGTGCTTTATAGGAAATATATCAAATATTATTTAAAAAGCTGGAAAAAAAACAGCAATGATTCAACATGTCGTCATCCATGTCTTGTCCTGAACATAGCTAAAACCAAAGTTAAATTTATGACACAAACGCATATTTGAAAGCTACAAAAAGCTCACAAAGAAATGCTTACCTTACCAGAAACTAAATCTGCTCACATTGAAACAGAAACCTACCTCAAAAAAGGAAAAAATCTTCTACAAATCAGTAGCAATCTACTAGAAATCGAACACACACAAGCAGTCGAAAGGACGCCGACGAAATGAAGGGAGCGACTCTCGGAGCGGTAGCACGTTTCAACCATGCGCTCGCTCGTGATTGGCTAGAAATGGACAAGCCCTACTTTGTTCTCACAAAAACCGGTTTTACTGGAATGTAATAAACGACGCTAGACGCGGCAAAGAACAATACACGTGCAGGAACTTGTTAATGATGCGTGAATCGGCGAATTTTTGGACAAATAACTCGAGAAATAACTCTCAAATGCGGAACATGAAAAGTTACATGTGCAGCATTCATCTAAATGAAAGAATTTAAAGACACATGTCAAATTCCTGGCATTTCTGGAGATATTTTAACCGGCCTTCCGTCTGCATGAGCTGAAAACGGTAAAACCGATCTTCAAAATACAAATAAATCCTTTATTTCCACTGTTTTTGTTTATGGGAATTTAATGATTAACGCGAAAAACGACTTCTGGTCAAACTTTTTGCAATAATTATTACCTTGCATTTCTTACGCAATTTTCAATACCGAAACATAGAGAGTATTATTTTTATCATTGTTGTGGAGGCTCGAAAAACTCAGTATGTGGCCAAAACGCGTGGAAAAAAGTCACCGTGCAAGAAAATAGATCGAAAATGTAACACCGAATCAAATCCCTCAACATCATATAAACAATACTTGATTGGGGTATTGATTGCCAAGAGCGTAGCTGAGTATAAGCGACAAACCTCATTTTACCGACATGCAGTGCACGCATCAACCTCGTTCCCAGGGCCCTCTTGTAGTAGGAGAGGAACCTGGGAACGAGGTTGTGCACGCATACGTTATAGCTGGAATCGTGCATTATAAGAAAAGACTCGTTAATAGATATGAATCGTTTTTTAAATAAATTTTGTTATTCTCGATGGCTTTATGAACAAGGAACCATATATTCCAGCGAAAAAATAATTTACTTGATATAACGGGGAAAGTTGTTACTAATTTTTTCCAAAAGTTTGTAAGCCTGGGCTCAATAGCTTGATAGGCAGCTACGCACCCGGCCTGATTCACACCATGTTTCTTTCGGGTGAATAGTCATTATTTGCGGTTACGGTTAGATGACAAGTTCTCATATAGATATATTGTCATCATTGCATTTGAATGCTTTCCGACAATAATTCATTCAACCGACCTTTATCTCGATACACATCTAATTTTGACTAAATTGGTAGTATTGTAATTATGTTTTATTAAACAGCTAGGGTAGATATCCACGTGGTAAAGCCGTGAAGAAAAATCATATTGTGTAAGTGAAGTGATATGATAACACGATAAAATGGTCAAATAGTCCAATGAAAAAGCCCGATATAGATACTTTCAGCCAATCACATTGCTTGTATTATTGCAATTGTGTCACTAGTTTTGCGATGCACATTCCCCGCCTTTTTTCAAACTTGAAACATGGCTTCAAATTAGCAGCTTATTTGATTTTAGTAAGACGATACTCAAATTTCTTGCATTAAAATGCGTGTGAGCATAAGCATCTCGAGAAAAATGAGAACTTTGTTTGAAAGTTAATTAAAACTATAACATAAACAGAGGTGATAATTATTTTAAAAACATGCATTTTGAAAAACGTTAAGACAAAAAGGTTTTTATGTTCTGTACATAACCAGCGTGATTTGGTCGTATCTCGCTTAAGAACAATTATGGAGGAACAATAACCATCTGGAGAAAAACTAGGGATCATGGCTATTTTAAAGATTGAAAAATCCGACTTGGTTCGCAAATGCGTCTGAACTGGTAGACGTGATCCGAGAGATAATGGTTTGAAAACTGACGACCTCCGGAAAATAAATAACTTGTGATGTATATGCTTTTTTATACGGGATGTAAAATGCTTCTATAGCCAAGAAGGAAACTGAATAAAAGTTAAAATTTTGTCTTCTTGTTTTCAATAAATTTGTATCATGAACCCGTCTAATACAATGGGTGGTTTACAAGCAATCCCTAGAGACACAGATAACAATGCTAAAATGTATAATTGCTGGCAGACGAACAAAAGCAGCTGAGAGATCTTTTGTTCCCGTCCACCAAAAATGGCGGCGATGACGTAACGTGAAAACCATCAATTCTAAACAAAACAATTAGCATTTGCCAGTAAAATTATCTTTGACTTTGTTCAGCTAGCACAAATAGATCAGTTTCGCATTCCTAGTTCCCGCTGATTTAAACGACTGCAGATTCATTTTGCAGTGTTAGACTACGTTTACACGGTACCGGTCAAATTTTTGCCCGGTCAAAAATTTGCACAGTACATACTGTTTACACGGAAACGTCTCTTTTTTTGCATGAACGTATCTTTCGTTTACACGGGACCGGTTATTTGACATCGTACTCAGAGCCCGCGGTT
>JAOBYJ020043199.1:0-11415 GCA_025403565.2 Palythoa heliodiscus
TCGCTCTATCTCGAACTAAATCCCATTCCCCTTGGATTTGACTAGTATTTGAGCATCTTCGCTTAAGTCGAACTCCGATTATCTCGAACTTTTTCTCGTTCCCCTTGGGAGTTCGAGATAACCGGAGACTACTGTAATACATGTATTTGTGTCATAGAGATATATATACTAAAAGGGCTAAAATGGGTCAGGTTGATAACCTCTTGAAAATAGGAAAGTAAAAAAAAATAGAACTGCCTGAAAGAAAATTGTGATATGCATTTAAAATTCTTTAACAAAAGTCTTTAACAAGCCAGGTTTAATACAACAAAAAGAAATTTAATAAAACAAAATGAAATTTTACCAGTATTTACGAGCAATTAATAGATGTTTTACCAGTTAGCAAAACACACATTCACGCAAAGATTTTTGTTTTACTTTATTTTATTACATTTGAATACACATAGAGGAACAATGTACAACAGTATTATTATTGACAAGTGTTTGATTTACACGTCACAAACGAGAATACCAGTTAGACACAAATTTCAGAATTTACAAGTGTTTTACAGAACTTAAAACACACATTTTAAATAATGGCTTAACCGTTTCAACTTACTACAAAGACCATTACACCATAAACAAATTACAATAACTGCATTAATTTACACTTTACAACATCAACGAGTTACCAAAGATAAACAACTTTTATGCAATTTACAAACAAGAAATATTTCTCTATAATTATTAAATACCTAGTACCCATATATAAAAACCGTTTTCCTTATACTAAAGCAGCCCTCTTCTAAGAGACTCTTACTAGATTAAAGTAATTTGAAGCTTCAAAGAAACACTGATATTGCTTATATTTGTTGCCAGTAATTTAAACTAATGTAAAACTTACAAAAATTTGCAACAAACTGCAATTAGCTTTGCTAAAAACATTTCCTCTTAAAATATCCCTTTTTCAAAGACCTGCCTACTTAACTGCATACTTATGAGACGAATCACAAAACTTCAATTAAGTTTGGCTTACAAAAAACCAGAAAAAGTATACACTCAAGCATATCATGCAAATTGGTGTTATTATATAATATTTTATCATACATTTAAAAACAAAAACTTTTCCTTAGTAACAACAAAAGCATTGCCTGTATAAAGAATAATAATAAAAAAAATTCCCAGAATCACTCATCAAACTCATTATTCCCGTAAAAACAAAATTCATGTTTCATGAAACTAAAATCATGGATTTTAGAATTCTGTAAAAAGAGAAAAAAATCAAATCAAACCATCACAGAGAATACCATTAAAACACAATGCTCCAAAGTTTCAGTTGCTCACCAGTGGTTTCATACAAAACTACCAACTCTCAAATATATCTTACTAAGACAACACAATGCCATGACCAGATCTCTATATTAAAGCACAAACATGCCAAGCTCCTAAAATTTATGGCTAATATTGGGCCTATGTCTAACAAAATGAACAAAAGTTATTTTGCTTTGTTTACTTATTATTTCTCATCAAAAATGAAAAATAGATACAAAAATCTACATCAGACTGAAATTTTAGGGATACCTGAGCAATTTCACGTACAGAAAAAATGTACTACCAAGTTAGTTACATGTAGACTGTTTATTATATGAAATGTTTTTCATTCATGATTATAAACCATCTCTTAACAGCCAGTCAGACTCTGTTATAGCTTAACTTTTTGCTTACGAATAATGCATTAGTCAGAACAACACCCCAATAAACTGGTCTCTAGAAACACTAAACGTCACATTTGAGCTTAATTTATTGTGGTTTCTCATCCTAACTTGAAACCTGAGGATGGTGTCACTATGACCCTAAAATGTTGTTTTTCACCTAGACGTTAGTCTTTATTGTGAAATCTTTAGCATTATCTTGTTTGATAAAAGTGTACATACCTAAGAGTAAGTATTGTTGGGTAATTAATGTATTTTCTAGCGAGGAGACAGCAAATACTATGCATATGACAAAATTCTTATATAATAATTAGTACTCAAAAGTGTTGTAAATTTAATACAATCATCACACATAACCCTTTTCCTAATCTAAGTTTTCAACATTGTTTAAGTCTCATATTTTTTTATTTTCCATGACTTTTCCAAATATTTGATTTTCTGAGTTTTTTTAAGTCCAAATGTTGTTCTGTAAAATCCCTGGACTTTTCTAAGATTTGATTGTGAGCCCTTGCAAGGGGCATGAGAACACATAACAAAACATTTGTCAAGGTCAAAAACAGAAATGGGATATAAATGTTAAGCTAGCTAAATCCTTTTATGAGCCTGAGTGGCCGATTGGAGCCGGTGCTTTCAAGAACCAACTTTAAAAATGAATTTCAGCAGCTTCTCCTTAATAATTTAATGACGAATGGGTATCATGTTGAGATCTCCAGGCTCTCATTAAAATAATTACAATACCAAATACCATAATTATGCTACTGATAGTTCCTTTTTTGTCCAATCCTTAGTAACTTAACTTTATATACAGAGAGTATATAATTTATGTATATTTCCTCCTTTCTGTTTACTTGAATATAGTTGTAACCTTTGACACTTCTACAATATATTATTTTATCTAATATCTGCCTCGATTAGCTTTTGCTATCTGCAGGTATAGTTGTATGTGGCTTTGTATTTATCGGTAAATTCAATAAAGATGTGTATGTGTGTATGTGTATGTGCTTATCTCCGGTTTCTGTTGCGTTAAGCAGATGAGAGTCATTGACTCCCCCTAGACGGGTCACTAATCCAACGCAGATTAGCCCCCAGCAGAAGCTGTTACTCATTTTACTGACCACATAAGGATGGAAAGCTGATTCAACTTTGGCGGAAAACAAGGTCACACAAATTTTCAACACTCGGCAGAGCCAGAATTTGAACTTAGAACCTCATGGTTGGCAGGCAGAGATTCAACCACTGCGCCAACCACACTGCCATTAATATATATGTTATCATATTTAAAAAAGATTTCAGCTATTTTCCATTGTATAAAATATTGCTGGTGTGTTGTAATGACCCAATAAAACTTGAAAAATTTAATTAACTGGTTAAATCCAGGTCACAACTAGATAGCACAAAAATTAACTTTCACTCATAAAGTTACTTCTTGATTATCAAATCTGGTGGAAATATTCCACAGGAAAACAGAAAAATCATTACTGCAGTCAACTGGGTTTTCATTAATGCAAAAAATTGTGTATTTTACGCAAAAATAAATAATTTGCAAAAGCTAAAATGCTCTGCGTCCCTGGGATGCAGAAGCTTGATAGCCATTACAGTGAACTTTTGGCCAGAATTGAAAAACAGACTCTTTAAGCAGAACTAGAAGTCATTTTTTTCCAGTGCAGAAGCTTGATAGCCATTACAGTGAATTTTTGGCCAGAATTGAAAAACAGACTCTTTAGGCAGAACTTAAAGTCATTTTTTCTAATGCAAAACCAATAGTAAAATTAGCTAAAATCATGACTTTTACAATAAATTTAGGAAATGAAACTAAATTGTAAGGTAAAAACATCCATTTGAAATTGTGAAGCACTTGCTTTATTTCTGGTATCCAACTCTCTTAGAATAAATTCAGTGACATGAGTTGAAGTTCTTTTTTCACTTTACTTTGTAAGATGAGCTGTCCAACTACAGTAGTAATGAATTAAAAGGACCTAACATAAAAAGGTGTTTTGCTGTTGGTCTCACTGGCTGGTCAGACCATTCCCTGTGGTTAGGTGATACCCCTATTGGCTAATTTGGGACCCCTAATGAAAGAAAGAAGGGGTCCCAGGGACCCCTAGTAATAACATTTACTGAAAAC
Organism: Palythoa heliodiscus; assembly: GCA_025403565.2. Lineage (NCBI taxonomy): Eukaryota > Metazoa > Cnidaria > Anthozoa > Zoantharia > Sphenopidae > Palythoa > Palythoa heliodiscus. The sequence continues at coordinate 3,817 of JAOBYJ020043199.1, forward strand.
CCTGGGCCAAACTCAATCTGTAACTTGGTAAAAAAAGACGAGCAAATAAAGATGTCTTGCTTTTTCATTATCTGTCTAAAGCTTTTTGATTTCATCATTTAAACAATAATTATGCTTCTATTTATCAAATTTGGTCTAAAATATCTGAATCAATAAAAGCACCATTTATTTTCAAAACTCAATTTGTTTATGATTTTTCTAAGTGTATGTGACCCCAATTTTTTTTTTGAAATTCCTCAAAATCTTTACTGTCGAGCCAAGAACAAACATTTTTTTGAAATCTTTACGCTATGATGCACTATTCCCTAAAGGTAATGTTGTTAAGCTAAATCCTTTTACGATCCTGAGTGGCTGATTGAAGCCGGTGCTTATCCCTGGTTTCTGTTGTGTTAAGCAGATGAGAGGACACTAATCCATCACTGGTTAGCCCCCAGCAGAAGATGGTACTCATTTTACTGACCCCATAAGGATGAAAAGCTGATTCAACTTTGGCCGAAAAGAAGGTCACGCAAATTTTCAACACTCGGCAGAGCCAGAATTTGAACTTGGGACCTCATGGTTGGCAGGCAGAGATCCTACCACTGTACCAACCACACTGCCATTAATATATATGTTATCATATTTAAAAAAGATTTCAGCTATTTTCCATTGTATAAAATATTGCTGGTGTGTTGTAATAAAAAATAACAAGTAAAAACAAAATGGCCTAATAAAACTTGAAAAATTTAATTAGCTGGTTAAATCTAGGTCACAACCAGATCGCACAAAAATTAACCCTCACTCATAAAGTTACTTCTTGATTATCAAATCTGGTGGAAATATTCTATGGGAAAACAAAAAAATCATTAAAGCTGCGCTTATAAAACCGTGAACGTTTAACTGGAATGTTTATTATGTTGTAACCAATCACAATTGAGATCTTCATGCCACAGAAACCACAGCCAATGGTTTCCTAAAGGTTATGGAACAAATTATTTTCATTTTTGTTTCAACATTCAATCTTTTTACAAATAAATAATTGCTTTTCCTTTCTATTTGTTTACAGTATAGAATACAGGTTTGAGCGATTTCGAATTTTACAAAGCAAAATTATATTTTGGAAGGAATAGCAAAAATCTGTTTACTTTGCACCATACATGTTGATTTCATCAGCAGTCTTTCTTGTGATCAAGGAACTTCTGACAGCACAGTAGTTCGAATGTTTAATTGTTGGCCCACATAAATCCAATCGCCTTGTTCCACAAAAAATATTAGCTAGGATTCTGCAGTCAGAAATGAAAACATCCACAATTTTGTACTTTTGTCTTCATGTGATTTTACAACACAATTAACATTCCAGATATATTTTAAGTGTTCACTGACGGTTTCCTAAGCAACGCTGTAACCTGGCCAGATTCGATCGGTAACTCAGTAAGAAAAAGATGAGCAAATAAAGATGTCTTGCATTTTTAATTATCTGTCTAAAACTTTTTGATTTCATCATTTAAACACAGGGTGTCACACACTGCAATGGCTTGAGCAACATGTCTCACAATGGGTTGTGAAATAAGCTGCACGAAACATTACCTCATGTATCATTACCTTAGGCCACTCACTTTCTGTCACGGTGGCAGAACCAGGGGCTTGGGGAGCACTAGCCCCCCCTAATAATTTTGATGGAGGGGCCTGCCCCCCCCCAATAATTTGATGGGAGACTAGGCCTTCAAATAGTTCTTTGGTTACTACATACATTACTAGATTGAAAACAATGTCATGTGGTTCAAATAACCCTTGACGTGTCCCCTTAAACATTTTCTGTTTCTGCCGGCCCTGTTTGTTGACTGTTTGCTTCCATATGCAAAAGTCTAGACCATTTATTTAAACTCCTCAAATACCTTATTAAAAACAATTGCACACCATGAAATCCTTCTGTTACGTGACTAAGGACATAAAAATGACAAGTAGTTATCTTACTGTTACAGAAGGTAAATTTGAAAAAGTACACCAAAAACACAAAAAAATACAGGGCAGTGACTTTTAAGAGTATGTAGCTATAGTTTGCATCATAAATCATGTGCAAAATACTTTTTTGTGGAAAAAAGGGCAATTCTAATAAATTCACAGTTGTGCAAACATCTGAATGCAATAAAACACATTATCAAAATTTATTATGATAACTTAAAGTTTCTATGTTTAGAAACTGTCTTGAACAATCTGTAGTTAATTAACGGGCAGGTGAAAATAACTGAAAGTTGACTAGTGATAATACTAACACAGGTAGCTGAAATAATTATTTATCCAAGTTAAAGAAAAAAGTTTCATAGTAAATGCAGATTAAATTTTGCAATTCAAACAGGTTTAAAAGACCAAGAATACTGCTTTTTTCAACAATATATGTACACAGTCAACCGTTTACTTAGTTACTGAAATAAACACAACAGCCATACAACAGTGCCATGGGCAAGTAGTCTTTTTCAAGTTGTACCAAGAAAAACTCACTTCACAGAATAATATGAACTCACTCAACAAAAGTTTTACCTCAAAAAAATGTGAAACTCAAATATAACATGAAAATTGCATGTGCTGAACTTTTGAAAATACATATGGTATTTTTATATACTGCTCTAAAATGTGTTTGTCTTGCAGGGTTTGAGTAAAAATTGAATTCCAACTTGCCCTTAGGGTACATGCAAGTCTCAAAGTTTGCTTGCCTGAGCCAATTTCCCACTTGCCCGAATTTAAAAAAATTAAGGTTAATATTTATGATTCATGAGACTCACAAAAAGTATGTTTTAAGGATAAATTTCTTTCCTTAAATTGTTCAACGTTTTTCTAAAATAACATTTAAGGAAAAAGCCTCAAGAAAGTGAACAAAAAATCCACTGCTAGGTAACCGATTTTCACCTTTCAATTGAAAAACTGTTTTAAGCAATTGCATGGCTAAAAGATGATATTCTAGACATTTTTCACAGTTTGAAACGTCATTACTAAAACAGATGTTGCCCTTTAGTTGATAAAGGATTTTGGCTGGGTGACTGTCTGTCAGGCAAGTGACCATGAAACATTACTTGCTCAAGCTCAAAATCTACTTGTCCCGGATGACTGGATGGGGTTTTTTTCAAGCCCTGTCTTGACTAAAAAACAACAACTACTGGAGGAAACACAAGCATATGGTGGGCATGTATGCAAAAGTAATACAAAAACCACAATCAAAATAGCAAAATGACCTAAAGGCCAGTCCAAAACAAAGCCATAATCCAATCTTCGAACAGCCAACAGCAGTTAAGAGTAAGAACATAACAGATTAAATTGTGACACTACCAGTACTCATAATTATTATCTCAGTTCACAAGATGCTTTTTTGGGCCAATCACAATTTTGTGCATTATGAAACTCCTAGATTTAATTCTACCATAATAATAATATTTTCTACACTACCAACATCTGCTAAGAGTATAATACAGAAGTCTCAAAATAAAAATTACAAGCAGATTTAATTCTTTGTCGTGTTGCGCGAGAAGTGTCACATTATGACGAGCAAATTGTAGATCATTTACGGAGGGATTAAGAACTGAGCACTTGTGTAGTAATTACTTAAAGCCGGCACAAAAATGTACCAGAAGTTTGTTCACTTCAATAGTATGAAAAATTTGTTTTTAAAATACTTAAAACAACGCTCTGTGTCCATAACTTACGTCTTTCATTAATAATTTACAAATCGAAAAACCCGTCACATAGCGTTATTTGTTATTCCAGTCTATACCAAACAAGTACACCATAATAATAGCGTCACTTAATTCGTATAAAAAGCAATATATCGGCCCCTTAAAGTTCATGGAAATGAATTCTAAAACCATGAATACATAAGCATAAAAAACTGTTTTTGCTTTTACAATTTGAATTGTAAAAATTTGAGGTCGCCCGGTAAACAGCTAATAAATTTGATCTTGAACATTGTCAACTTTAACTTTGAAAAAAACAAAAGAAACAGCAAAACAGTAACATGCAGCCGACAGAAAAGGCTTACTTTTTTACCACAAAACAGAAAGAAGTATTTGCAAGACAGACCTCAGAATATATTTTTACTTCTGTTTGGTCCCTAATGGTCCCGTTTGGCTTATATATATTTGGTTTTGCGAGCTGGGCACAGCCAGTTTTAGTTTTTTAATACTTCAGCGTCACTATTTAACTTCACCTTTTTGGCCAAAATAAAAGGGTTCCAAACAAATTAACAAATACTCGGAGCAAATTTGGTGCTATTTACTGTGCTGCAAGTACTCGACAATCGAAGATTCGACAAATATGTTAGGATTAGAACATGTCAACAATTCACTTTTGCTAAAGTGATTTCATTTGAAAACGTTTTCTTTAAAAAAATGTATCTCACTGCTACCCTATGCTGTAAAATTCTACTTCGTTCGTTTTGCTTAGAGATGTTTGGACAAATCCTTTATTAAGGTCAATTATTAAACTTGTTATTGCTTTGAAGATATGAACCAGCGCTCTTCGAACGGGTTGGCATTGAGCATTTTAAAGAAAATTTTCAATATAAAACTGGCATTAGCCCAAAACAAATGACCCCAATTCCTACCTTACTATTCAAACCAGATTCCCATTTTGACTTTTCGGTACTACGATCAAATTCTGAGCAAAATAGGACCAGAGCTAACAAGTAAACTTCTGCACAGACCTAATTCTCGACGTTCAAAACACACAGGTGGCAAGATGAAGATGGTGTTTGGAAGTTGCCTTGAAAGCAAAGCACTTGTATCTGTCTAGAACGCGGCAGATTTTATTTACCGTATATTAATAGCATCAAAGCAACACTTGGGATATCGTACAGTAAATAAGATACGTCATACTCTGCAAGAAAAAGCAAAAATGTTTCTCGCACTCACCTAAGATCTTCCCCGCGGCCCGGAGCTTTCGATTGTGTATAGAGCGAACGCTTTGTGACGTCATGAAGTAGCCCTAATGCGCATGCGTATTATTCCTGCATGCACGCTGAGCGCAACGCATAAGTTGACAAAAGAAATGAGTTTCTTTCTAAAAAAAGAAAAAGTTTCTTACTCTGGGCCAGAATAACTGTATAATTTATTCAATAATATTGCCTCCCTCTGATTATAAACTCCGGAGTTTCCTTAGTAAGCTGTTGGAGATACAGGGACATTGGTGACGAGCCGGTTATGTCAATCAGTTTCAGTTATATCTTTATAGTCTATCATTGTGAACTGGCAAAGACTAGCCAATGAGTTCAGCGAAGAAATAAATGGAAAAATACATGTGGACTTGAATTGTTATGAGCCTTTCATTTCCATTCAACTGTTTTGCCGCAAGCTGGTGATGGTGGGTTTGCATATATTAACACCGGGTCATTAACATGACAACTCAGTAACGGTTGAACAACACAAAAAATGTGACTGAAACAAAATTAGGCTGGAAATTTATCTACAACTACAAAACTTACTCTAACGTGGAAACTTACGTCATTAATTTCCCCTTCAAAACTGGTTATCAATTTCGAAGTATTTGTACTGCAAGTACAGTAGCTGTTCAGTTCCGGCGTTTTGTACGAAAACCTTAGACCGGCTTAGCCCGGCTTAGATAGTCAGTGCGATATCGATATAGCGACCTGATTAAAATAGATTTGTTAATTCGTGTTTTCCATTAGTTTTTCATCCAACTGATTTTATAAAAGAAATCTTAAAGTTAGACCAATACATTGTTTTGGATTTCTCTCAGTTTTCACTTTCAGAAAACCATGGCCGGACGGAAAACTTGCCCTTGGGCGATCACTTTTTTTTTACCCTTTTTAAAAATACTGTCACTGAAACAAACGATTACAGCAGGCGAACAGCTGAAAGATAATTTAATTCAAAGACAAAATTAAGAAAAACACATTATTCAAAACTAAATTTTTAGTTTTCAATTTTTCAGTTCCCGACTAAAAGTATAACGCCAGTTGCTTCTGATTCAAATGCAACACGACGCAACAGAGATTTTAGTCTTAATGAGTACGCGAGTGTGGAGTGAGCCTCTGAAGTTTATAGGAAAGTTAATTGCTCTCGAAGGCGAAGCTTTTGGTTTTCTCGGCTTTAGCTTAAACATATACTTTTAGTTTAAATATGTACATAAAGACTTAAAGTAAAGGATGATGGTTTATCTGAAGTTGTTTTGTTATCAAGGTATTTATGCAGACTGTCCAACCTTTCGCTCGGAGAAGGAAAAATCGGGACATATTTTCGAGTTGTCAAAGGCGCGAGCCACTAGGATAGTTTGAGGGTATGTTTCCTCACAAAATTTTGAATTTTTAATACTCGAAAATGCCATTTTTAGCGTTCTGGGAAAACGACTTCTGTGAAAACTGATAAACTGATTAAATTCAAATCTCAAATTAACATGAACTACATATATGAATAGTAAAATTTTACGTAAAAGAATAGACCCTATGCATAAATGGCGGCGATTTTGATATTCTTTTGTCTTCATTAACTTAGCCCTGCCAACCTCGTTTTTGAGTTCAACTTTCAAAAGAATATGTTACCCAAAACGAGGCTGGTAGGGCTAATTTGAATGTAGACAAAAGAATATTAAAATCGCCGCTATTTATGCATAGGGTCTATATTCTATTTATTATATAAACGCCAACGAGTTACTATATCAACGGCGCTCCATCGAAAGGCACGATTTTTATATGTAACCATAGTAACAGTGATTTTTTACGTGTGAAAACGACATGTTATATTCACGTGTGAAATTATCATTAATTGGCGCGAAAGCTCACGTCGTATTTTATACACTAACCAGGCCCGTAGCCAGGAAAAAAATTTAACCGAGGCAGTATGAATATCAATTTGGCCATGCGAGCGCCGAAGGTTAATTTTTGAAAGTTTCATCCTTAAAATCGCTGAGAATGCACCAAAATTATGAAATCACTAAAAATATTCCAGATGTATAAGACAATTTTTACCTAAGCAACTCGGCTTTGAATGTAAATCACGTAGAAGGTTTAGATATTATAAGCCACACAGCTCGACCACAACTCCGGCTCTCCTCAATCAACAGGTTTTTATTCTCACTTAGAAATCTGAGAGCGTTTAGTTGTTATTATCGTAGTTTATCCTTTCTGTTCGCTGAAAAGGCCTCTTTTGCCACTCAAAGCAACTTCTCGTCACAAGTCCGACCAAACTGTGGTCCCAAAAATCCGAAATGCCAAGAAAACGTATGGTGCGCCGTTCTGGACAAAAATACTTATCATGTGAAATATCAAACTTGTTGTAAGAAATATACCGACATGTAGCGAAAATACAATACTTACTATGTAAAATATACGACCTGTAGCGAAAATATAATACTTAATGTGTAAAATATACGACTTGTTGCGAAAATATAAAACTTATTATGAAAATATACAACTTGTTGCGAAAATATAATACTTATTGTGTAAAATATACGACTTGTTGCCAAATTATAATACTTATGAAAATATACAACTTGTTGCGAAAATATAATACTTTATTGACGCCTGCAATTGGAGGTCAGTAGTATTTCAGGGAGCATGCGGATCTAGTTGGCATAATTTTTTATATATATATGCTTCAAGAATCTTCCGGTAAACGG
>JAOBYJ020043306.1:0-11415 GCA_025403565.2 Palythoa heliodiscus
CATCTGTTTGTTTTCTCTCTTGAGCAGTCATTAATTAAAAATGTATGTTGTGGCTGCAAATTTTTTTTAGTTGGAAATTTTCCAACCAGTTTAAAATTTTCTAACCAGTGTGGAATTTTCCAACTAATGTGAAATTTTTCAACCAGTTTAAAATTTTCTAACCAGTGTAGAATTTTCCAATCAATGTGAAATTTTCAAACCAGTTTAAAATTTTGAAACTATATAAGATAATTTTCTTCTAACTAGTGGTAAGAATAGAAAATACTTGGGAACTTGTATTGATTGCTTGTGTGGCTTAGTGGTTGTGATTAGTTGACTTGAGATCCAGAGTATAGAGGTTTAAATCTTGGTGAGTATAAATAAAACTTCTTTATGAAAAAAATGTGGTTAATTGATGTGTATGGGGGTTCGGGTGCAATAGTTGGGGGTGCAGTGTAGGTGGGAAGAAGGGTTAGGGTTAAGATTAGGGTTTGGACTGAGGTTAGGGTTGGGGTTGTAATTAGGGTTAGGTTTGGGGTTAGGGTTAGGATTAAGAGAACTGGCAGAGAAGTGGAGAGAAAAAGAAAAAAATGAAGAAATTTAACAAAAGGACAAAATGTTTTAGTTGATTGTTAGAATTTTTTTCTTTGGTTAGAAAATTCTACACTGTTAGGAAAATTTTAAACTGGTTGGAAAAAATTTCTAACCAAAAAAATTTTCTAACCACAACATGTATATTTATTTAATATGAAATGTTAAAAGCTTGATATTGTTTTTATCCAGTTGCTTTCTCTGTCATAACAATCACATAATCACAGGCTTACTCGTTTGAGATATTATACAAAACAGTCAAGAACAAATTTATTATATCAATCTCCGCACATGTTACTGTATAACATCCAGTATATTTCATATTTGGTACAAGTTATTAAACATATAATCAAAATAGTAATCCTTCTGTTATGATAAGTTGTCCACAACCAGATATTATTTACTGGTCAGAAGCAGAAGGCTAAGAATATTTTTTCATCTGCTGTTTGAATGATTTTGTTACTTGCCAATTTAACTTTCCCCTTTGGTACAGTTAACCAATGGCATACTTGAACTGACAAAGTAATTTTAAATGCTCTTACTACCAGTTAAGTAGAAAGTGGCTATTTGAGGATTGGATCTGAAGTGCTGATGCTTTTTCAAAGGGCTAGTCCTGAAATTGTTGTATAAGTTCTTTTACTGCCAATCTTGAGTTGCTAGCTGTTTTAATCACTCGTTTGGTCATATGGCAATTGTTACTTTACAACTATACAAAAAAAGGTGGTGTGCTAGTTCTATGTTAAGCTAAAATGTGCTAAAATCTTATCTTTAGACCAAGAGACGGTCTCAAATCTATAATGAAGAGAGTTAATCACCGAGTTCCTCATGTGTCCATGCAAGCCTTAACAGTAAGTATTTTCTAACTATCTTCAGTTGATAAGTTCTGAAAACAGTTAATAATGTTTTCTTGGGTTGGGAAAGGCAGACCCCTTCACTTCTCTCACAATTATTAATATGTAGTTTAAAAAACTTAACATTTGATCAACACAAATGAGTGTCAAATGCATTGCATCAAGCACAGCTAAAATTTGGAAAAGCTACAGGCCTTAATAAATTTTGTCTTGATGATGGCTGACAAAATATTAAATGACATAAATTAACCCAACAATATGACTTTATTTCAACTAATGTTGTTAGCTCTTTTGGTGGAACACTTTGCTGTTGTTTTACAAAGATCACAATTGTAAAGGACCTTGTTGAAGCCCAGAAAATATTTTCAGGCTCTGCTTTACAAATACTAACAGTGAACATGCAGTTCAGTAATATGTAATTATTGTTTTTTATAAATCATACGGATAAAATGATTCTTATTAAACAATTTAACAATAAATTAAGCAATAACATGTTTAACAGTCTGATGATGTTTCGACATCTCCAAAAATTATTTTCAACTCACTGTTATTTGAAGCTAACAAAGTTTATAATACATTATGTTCAAGTGTGCTAAATAAATTTTAGAAATTTACTGTTAAAGCTTGGCTAAATTTCACAGCAAACAACAAAAACAAACATTGTCAGACATTCAAACATGTTATTGATTAATTTTATATTAGTTAAATTGTTTATAAGTTATCCCATAATAATTAAAGACCATCTGTGATTGAAGTATCAAACACAATAAATGCCAGCTTTATGCTGAAATTTAGTCTACAAACAGATGCACTTGATAAGCTACAGTAAACTGTTTAAAAATTTTAGAAAGCAAAACTGCCTGAAGTATTACAGCATGTCAATTGCTAATTCATACTAAAAAACAAATAGTATTTTCTGAACAAGGCTAATTCCAAAGTAAATCAGTTATTAATTTTGTGTTACTGACAATATTAAACCATAGCAAACACTGAATATAAAATTGATTTTTAAATACGTTATAACCATTTATAAGACAGTAAAATTTTGTTCCTAGCAAATATTATTCCATATAAAGAATTTTCTTCATTTCTTGAATTATTTATTACTCTGGATCAACATGTCTTTGAAAACAAACATCAAAAGGTTAAGATATTAATTTATTTCTTGTATTGCTAATAATGTGGGAGTCTTGATTGAACAAGTGAGCTGAAATGTAACATAAAAAATTATCAAGAAATACTCCATGCATTTTACATTAATTTTGAAATCCTGGTTAATACAATATTTTTACCTGTTATAAAAACATTAAACAAGAAAGTGCAAAAAAAAGCCTTTAATCATTCATATATTATGTAATTTAGTATGATGATGTCATTTCTTAACATTTTTGGCCAAGAATTCAGTCACTATGGAAATTTTGAAAGTTACCTAATATTAAAGAACTATAAAATTTAATTGCAAATTACTCATTCAACAAGTAATCAACAGGGGCGGCAGAACCAGGGGGGGCACTAGCCCCCCCCCCAATAATTTTGATGGGGAGACCTGGCCCCCCCAATAATTTTGATGGGGGACTAGGCCTTCAGGTGATTCTTTGGTTACTACATGCGTTACTAGGTTTATAACAATGTCATGTGATTCAAATAACCCTTGATGTGCCCCCCTGAAAAAATGTTTTGCTTTTGCCGCCCCTGATCAAATGAAATGTTTAGATCTCCCAATTAAACCTGTCACAGTTCAAATTAAAAATATTTTGTAGTTTTCTTGTTCCTGTCATACAGTACAAATTTTTGAATTGTTGATCATTGTGAATATTTTCTAACAGTTCTGACAGCTTAGTTATTGCCTTTCATTCCTAACTATATTTTATTTCAATTTATAAATAAAATTGTTGAGCTGCTCTATGTGTTGTTTTCAAACCAACCTAAAAGGTATAAGTTTAGTATTATGTACTAGATTGTTTATCACTTATTTGATATACCATGGGTGATTATGATATTCAAGGTGTCACATTTATCTCAAAAATGTTATAACTTTGAAGTTGTAGTAATAAATTTAAATTAATATATCTCAGTAACCAAGAGAGAGATCTGCCTGGAAAAATATTTGCCTAAGGTCTTTCACTGTACAGATCAAATATGAATATTTTACTAGACACACTGAGCAAATGAGGTTATTAAAGACATTTATTTATTAGGGGTTGTTCACAATTTTTGACATTTTTACAAGCATACAAAATGTACTTTGGGAGGAAGGGGGTTGTGATCAATGTATGCTTTTGAGTTCACAAAAAATGTCGGTATGTTTTGTTTCCTTGGGTTTCAGTTAAAAATAAATACAAAAAGTAATGTTTTGCAATAGTTAACCCTGCTCCAAAACATTTTTATTAAAACAATGTGTCAATGATTCAGAAGGAATGGGGCATTGACCTGAAGCAAACGAGTGACTAGTCTGATCTGATGTCGTGTAACATGTTACATCCTGAGCATGTTTTAAAAATCAACCTTTTATTTGAGCTTTAAAGTGTCAATAAAGCAAGGAGGAGAAGTTTCTTGTTGTATTATTTGTTGTCAGTACTTAAGAGATTGTGACAGTATAAGATGAAAACTTCAAGTCTGAATGTCAACATTTTTTATGTATGCTTTCAGGAGGGGGGAGGGGGTTCCTAAAAAGCGTACGTTTTGTATGCTTGTGAAAATGTCGAAAATTGTGAATGACCCCTTACATGGCTTCATTTTTAGCTGAGTAAAAAAATCTCTGTGCACTCGTATTCATGAGAAATCAGACTTGTGTGGTAGGTTATTGGACTGATTCTCACCCAATAAGCATACAAGATTTGGTTATTGGCCCCAAAAAATATATTTAATATGAACATTGCCAAAGGCATGTAATAAAATATATATATCATTAAGTTCTATTTAAAGTTTTAATATCTTTTCTCTTCAGTTGGTATTAATATCTACAGTAACTAGTATATAATTATAATAATAGACAAGTAATAATATTAAATAACAATAAATTATAATACTCCAGCCTTTCACTGCTTCCACAGGGTGGTAAAAGGAGGTCGTGACCTGACAATAAATCATGGACTTTGAATATTAACCTATCAATGACAATAAGAAATTTTTAGTCAAAATACAAATCACGTCCACTGAATTTTAAGGCAATAACAGACTGATCAAAGTTACATTATCGTGACCCCAATAACAGAAAAACCCTTTTTAATTACCACCCTGTTTCAAGACAGTGCAACTCAGGGAGATCAGACAAGAATCTCATAAGGGCACCTCCTGGCTGATGTTTTAAGGTCCATATTGATCAGATCTTTGTGCACAGTGTCGCAGAGCAGGTAAAACTAGATTATCTGAAAAAAACTTGAATTCAGATTGAAATTGAAAATCTGAGTGCCCATGACAAGCCCAGAGTTCAACCCTGTGTTGTAATGAAGGGAGACAAGAGTTCACTAAAGTTCTACTCTCTGTATACAAGACCTCTAGGATTGTGAGAAGATGATAGAAGCATTTGCAGGCAATCTAAATCATGTGAAATAATTAATTCTCTCCACCAGTTACTTGGAGCTTGTGTTAGCAATTGTGGCAAAGTGTTTCATTTGGAAGTTTGTTCTAGAGACTTTGTTACTGAAGTGAAAGGAATCTTACAGCGGGTGAGTTAAATCTACATCATTCCATGTTCTGCATTAACTGCATTATTGAATAACAAGCAGGTGGAAGTAATTTAATATTCTCACAACCAGTCAGTCTACTTGTTTTGAATTTTTAAGGTCAGTTTAAATACTTGAGGGTTTTAAAATATTTTAATTTTAGTTGAATAGAGGCTGTTCTGAAACCCTTAAAGAGAGAGTGACCCTGAATGTTAGCAGCTGTGGACAGCTGTTCGACCTTGTTGGGCCTCATCGGCACAGTATAGCTAACAATCAGGCTCCAATTCTCACAGAAAATACATTAGATAAAAGCCTAACGCTTGTGGGATGTTGATGGGTTTCAGTATGGGCTTCAGTCTGAAACAGCTGTGCACGGCTGCTAACAGTAACAATGATTCAGGTTCACTGGTTTTCAGTATGTACAGGCTTAGCTCCTCTGAACTACGAAGCCATTGGGCCCTATTTAGTTGCATGTGCAGCAGAGTTATATTGACCTCTGAAAATTCATTTATTGCACAGGCAGCCCAGGCTATAATTATAGTGAATACATTTAAAAACTGCAGCTGGTTAGGTCAATAGAGTAATATGAAAACTACAAACAATTCTGAAATTATAATTATAATAAAGAAAATCAAAACACTATGTCTTGCACGTTTTTATTAATGTTTGTGTTGTGGATCTGGGGCAGTCTGAACACTAAATTTGAGCTCTTTTAGAAGGAAAGAGGGACACAAAGAGAAAGGCTGGCAAGTAATTTTGTCCTTACCTTGAATCTTGCCCTCAGAATTTCACTTCCCCAACCTTAAATGTTGCTCAAACTCCCATTTTTGCCACACAACAAAGTTTAATTGTTTTTAACAATTGAAAGGAGAATGCAGCTCTAATTTTGTGGTATGGGTTGTGTGTTGTGTGGCCGCTATGCAGAAGATTTTGAGATTCCTGTAAGGCCACCAAAATGGTTCCACCACATCAATCTTTTTACATTGCCATGTCTTGGTCAGGAAACTGGTACAAAGTTGTAAGCTGGAATTTTACACTAGCTTCGGTTTGCCTTAGTTTTTGCTGTCCCCAATGTGCAAATCTTCATGAATGAACTTGCATAAATTCACTGACCATCGTTTATCCATTCTTAAATGACAAACTGTAAAATTCCAAAAATAAGCCCCTCTATGTATAAGCCCCTCCAAATATAAGCCCCTCCAAATATAAGCCCCTCCAAATATAAGCCCCTCTCCAAATATAAGCCCCTGAGGGCTTATAGTTGGAAATTGCCCTCAAATGCAAAATTAAACAAAGCAAAAATGCTATGTACAGGAACAAAACTTTATTTATATTCAAAAGAATTACTACATATACCAAATGTCAATAAAGTTCACAGTTTATTGATGTTTCCAAAGTTTATGCTTCACTCTTTGCTTGGATTTTTTCAGCCATAAGACAAAGTACTTGCAGGGAACTTTGAACCGAGTATTGCGTTTTCAATAATTAAGTAATTTGCAGTTGTGTTTTTAAGTTTGCTTGGCTGAGTTTTTAAAAGATCTACGTCAGGGTCATGTAGCAGACATCACGCGAGTTTCAGTAAAAACTTTGTGCAAATTACTGACATAAATTTCCTTCCAAGTTAATAAGCCAAGCCGATTTTGAAATGCAAATTTCCCTCCGTATATAAGCCCCTCTGAATATAATTTCCTCCAAAAATAAACCCCTCAAAAAGGGCCTTTGAAAAATATAAGCCCCAGGGCTTATTTTCAGAATTTTATGGTATTCTTTCTTCACTACAGGGGCATTTTATCCCTGATGATGACAATAAGTTAAAAACATTCGAATCATTTTTAAACTTCCAACTTTTAAAGCCTTTTATTGTCTCGTGCATTTTAACTTTTAGCATTTACTATGATTTATCATAACCAAAATTATTTTCAATAAATTTATGAGGCAGGTTGCCCATGACAGAAAGATTGGACAAACAAGCCAAAGATTTGAAAAAGAAATAAATTAAAATAAGCTGCACCAGACACAGAATATGGCTTTCTTTTGTCACTGTCAGATAGTATGAATTTATTTTGAAGTATGGAATGCTGGGATATTCAAGAGTTCCACACTGTGTGCAAATAAAGGTAAAATTGTTACACTACCTTGTTATAATTATTATAATTTACAGAAAGACAGAATGAACTGAACCAAAAACAATACCTCATCGAGCAGAAGTTTGTGGCGGTATGAATTCCCTTGCTTACTTCTCAAAATATACTGGTCTGGACAATACCAGTAGCAGGTATCGGACTTGGTACAATCATGCAACACATTGTACTGAACTATGGAAAACTGTGGAGTCCCTGTCTGGGTGACATTAGGATTGTGGTGGACAGTTCTGTTTCTTGCAAATGGTGGTAAAACATCTTCTACAGATCCCATAATGATCTACTGGATATCTGATGATATTTATCAATGAAATTACACACTGACACAGTAAAGGATGTTATGATACTTTAATAATATGCTTTATTACTTTGTAACATATACTGTATTTCTAGCAAAAATAATCAAATCCTGTGCACTTACTGGGTGAAATCAGTTCATTTAAAAATGAAGCAATGTAAAAAATAGTTTACCAAGTCGGTAATAACATTACTTACTTGGTCTGTCCTGGAAAATATTTCCTTGGAACAGCAAAAGACCACAAGTAACTAATTTCCTGAACAGACCTCGCGCTCTGTTATTTAACAATTATTCCTCGAGCCTGAGTAGGCTACAAGTCAATAGCCCATGAGCCTGAGTAGACTACAAGTCAATAGCCCATGAGCCTGAGTAGGCTACAAGTCAATAGCCCACGAGCCTGAGTAGGCTACAAGTCAATAGCCCACGAGCCTGAGTAGGGTACAAGTCAATAGCCCACGAGCCCGAGTAGGCTACAAGTCAATAGCCCACGAGCCTGAGTAGGCTACAAGTCAATAGCCAATGAGGCCAAAGGCAGAATGGGCTCTTGACTCGGAGACCATGAGGGTGAGAGGAATAATTATTTTAGCAAAATCCAACTAGCTACAGTTAACCGAGTCAAAAATAATTTTATTTATTTGCCATGAAGATATGAATCAGCTGCCATTCTTTTGACGTTTAAAGCAACATTTTTTGTTACAAGTGGGCTTTAACTTATAGCTTACTAGTAGCTCAGCCAAAAAGATCACAGCATTGATAATAGCCCACTAGTTGGATTATTACTAATAAGATATGTGTACTGATCCATTCACTAATATGACAGTACTTGCTATTTTTGGGGCAAATTGAACTTTGATAAATTTGTTTTAGCCTGACAATGATTTTCTGCTTGTTATGGATCAGGCTTTTTTAAAACTTATAATATTTGTTCTTGTTTTTGTATATAATATATCAAGTTCCTTTTATAATATCTGAAACAAAAAAGAATATTTTCCAGTTTATCTTGGGTGTTTTAGTTCAAAATTTATTATTGCACCTGTCATTGGCTTCCCCGAGGGTAGGGGGGGACCCCAGGCATACCTGGGGCAATGTGGGGACTTAGTGGGGACTTTGGGATAAATACTTCCCCATGTAGTAGGGGAAATGTGGGGAAATACAGCTACACACTCCCCACCCCTGGGGTAAATGTGGGGACTTTGAGTTTACAATTTTTTGTGAGACAGTGGAGACTGGGGACCGGACGAGAATGATTTTCTTCTGGCTAATCAAAGATTGGGGATTGAACAGGAGACTGGAAGAAGGTATTTTCATCTTATATCATCAGCTTTGGTATTAAAACCATCGTTTAATTCATTCGTCGTATTGCTATTTTTATCAACTTTAGGTTGTATTGCTCGATCTTTCGCTGGGTTCATTGAAATGCAAATCATATTCATTAGCATTTAAAATGTGAGATGTCATGCAATGACCAAATTTGCTTAAATGTTTGCTCTTTGTCTTTGAGTATTTTAGTGCTTTTGTTTTCGTTTGGCTGCTGGTGCAATTCAGAGAGAGAAATGTCCTAATTGAAGTAGATAGGGGGAGATCAATGAATTTGCAATTGACGAAAAGTCATTCATCCTGCTTAAATGGTACAACAGAGAATGGGAAGAATATATTCAGTTTCAGTTTATTATTTGCCTGTGCTTTAAGTTTAGCATTACTCATGACAATATAAAGTCGATTGTAACAGAGTTCTTAAACAATACAAAAAAAACAAGACATCATATACATAATACAGTTTATTTGAAGGCACAAGGCGAGGAAGCTCATAAAGAAACCACAAGGCTTATTTGGGTCATCCCCGGTGTAATAGCCACAGCTGACGTCACAAAATGCACAACACCCAAAACAACAAAAAATAAAGAAATGTAACCCTAACCCTAACCCTAACCCCAACCCCAACTCAACCCTAACCCTAACTTTGTACTAGTACTAGTCTGTGGTTATTACACCGGGGATGACCCGCTTATTTGGACTATGGGCCCCTCAGAAACTAGAAATGGATTTATTTACATAATTCAGCAAAGTTCATACAAAACAAGGATAAGATGAAGTGTTTACTAGGGGAAGCTGCGGTTCCCTCAAATTTGGAGAAAAAATTGTATTAAAGCCGATGTTTCGAGCGTATTAAATCCCTTCATCAGAGCAAACGGCTTGCTGCGCATTTCTTCGTACATTAATATTTTAACAGTTCATCACTATTTTCTAAAGTTTTAAATATATTATATTGCTTACAGAGTTGCAGTGCCCCAGGTACCGGGGACAGTGTGAGGGATTTGATGAAAATAATTCCCCAGTAGGTGGGGCGATTGCACTAGACGTTTGCAAAGTCCCCACATTTGCCCGGGGTCCCCCCCTTCGGGGAAGCCGATGACAGGTGCATAATTAGTATGGTAGTGGTGCAATAACAGTTGAAAAAACTACTAAATTATCTATTGTCTCTTGACTAGTTACGATTATCAATTCGCCACTTTCAATTTATGTCAGATCACACTCCAGTCGGCTTTCGAGCGGGGTCTCCAACGACTACAGCAGACAATAAATTGCACAAACGGTTCAGTAAATCTTGTGCGATTTGCAACCGGCCGGTTTGTCAATTTTACATGGGATTTTCGTCCGTTATCGATAGCTAAAATCGTAAATACGATATCCTCTCTATGTATATTTACCAATAATGATGTTGGCAAAGACTTCTCCCAAAGACCTCAGCACAAAATCAGAACTTCCTTGACAAAATAAAGTCGACAAAACAGGAACCGGCACAGTGTGATTTACTGGCTTTTGACCCAGACCCAGGCCTCCGGGCACTCGCTCACAGGCGTTCCAAGCTGGACGAAAAACTTAATCTGGTAAATTTTAAGGTTAGCACTACGTCGTGTAAGCTTCCACTAACCCTAGCCCTTGTGCCGTGGAAATGTCCATGGGGTGGAGGTGGAAGGGGTTAGGGGGTAGGGAGGGTAAGGAAATAAGGAATTTCTGGTTGGGAATGTGCCGCTAGGACCCTGCAACCCTTAGCCTATCTTGCCTATACCAGAGCTAGTTCAGCAAAATTTTACTTTAACTGTGTATATGTAAAACTAAAGTAAACTACAAATCCCCACTATTTCCTAGAGCCGGCTTTTTTCCAGAAACTAGCTGAATCTAGCCAAAACAAAACCTTATACCACAATCGTTTCTCTCTCAAAAAAGGATTTATTTATACTTGTTCATTTTTTTAATATTTTTTTGAGAGGGGTAGTTGTAGTGTAGATGACGTTGATGAAAAATTGCACTGCTGTAGAACGTGAGCGGACTAAGGCCTCTCAGTACTCGGTAGGAACAATAAAAAAAATACCCATTTGGTTGACGTTTTTAATTATTTGGCGTGTGAAATGTTGCCAAAATGTTGGGTGAACGTTCAAATTACTCTAAGATTCTTGAAATTGTCATTTGTTGCCTAAAATTCCTGAGATTTTCTAAAATTCTTTTGGATGTCTAACATTCACCCAAACATTCCTGAAAAGTCATATTTTAAAAATGTAAAATATTTGTAAACCATTCTTCTTGCCGCCGCATTTTTTTTCTGAGCCGTAAAAAAGAGTAAAATAGTTAAATGTACGAAGATAGCCGATGGCTTCACGCTGTTATCAAAGTTTTATAAACACAACTAAAAAAGTGAAACTTTATTACGTTTAAATGGTCAAATTGCCACTTCCCAATTTCGTATGTGTTTCTCAAGGTAAACACATTCTTTCCCAGGCGATCGCACAATTGCAGAGGTCTTGACTTGACTTGACTTGACTTATGAGTATTTTTGACTCGGGGAGTCACGGAAGGACAGACAATAGGACTCGAGGTCCCCTTCGTGGTCT
>JAOBYJ020043417.1:0-11414 GCA_025403565.2 Palythoa heliodiscus
TCTACTGGCTTAAGAAATGAATGCAGTCCCATGACGGATTCTAAGCATTGATTGTCCACTGAGGCATTCTTCAGAGATAAAAAAGCAGGTCCCCAACTTGAGGAGGTGGAGGGTTGAAACGACTGTTCACAGGACACACTGCCTACAGAAGGTGTACCGTATTTTCCGGACTATAACCCGCGGGTTATCTGTTAATTTTACCTTGTAGCAGAGAAGGTGCGGGTAATCTAACGGTGCGGGTTATCTGTGAGATTCTAAAGTTGATCTGTGTCTGTGAACAACTTGTAGCACGCTAGATTGTAACTGTTTCGCTATTCATTTTCAGCGACATATATACTGTAGTTCATGTCTGTTCAGATTTGAATCTAAACTTTTTTTAATCCAGTCAGCATCCCAGTTTTTTTCTGCCTATCGCTACCACTTAAATTGGCCTTACTGTAACTCAAACAAAATGTTGCTCACCTAACAGAATATTTTTGGTGAACTCTTTAACACTACTAATGTCAATAATTCTTAAATTTGGCATCCACTTATTAAGAATAATTATTAACACTGTAGTATGTTTTTTCTCATTCTTGTTTTGGCAGATTCTGCAATCATTTATGGCCATGTCAGAATCAACTGTTTCAATGGTAACACAGATACTATCACTATAAAGTTCTTGAACTTTAACTAAAAATAATGATAATTATTTCACTCCCTTACCAGTTGGAAGGCCAAGCACAAAATACCGGTCAGGACCAGGATTTGCCTTAAGAATTTTGTTCCTTACATATTTTGCTGCCCATTCTGACACTTCATTTGATGTTTCAAGAATCACTAATCGCATGATGATCAGCTGATGACCTGTAAGAAATACCAAGGGCCGGGTGAAATTTTGAACCCATAAAATATCTCATACCCCTAAAAACAATGTTTTACTAATAAATTAAAGTAATCTAAAATTTTCTTTGAAAACACTGAAAAATATCGAATTGACAATTATAACAATCAACCCTATCATACCAATAAAGGAAGTACTCCCCTGGGGCTTTCGCCAAATATTTGAGAACTTTAATATCTATTTCCAAGAGCTGTAGTTAGAAAAGATTATGACCTCTCAAGCTTCTTTTTTTCAGAAGAAACTTCTGGGCAGACACTCTACTCACTGAGCTACAGGAGTTCCCAGGGGAAACTTGTCACTTAACTTGGTACTTGTAGATTAAGTTAAGTTAAGTGAAGTTAAGATGGAACACTGAATATACAGTATGTCCTGCTATGTGCTGTGCTCAGTACATCCATACATTGATAAGTTAAGGAGACTCTCGACCTGAAAATTTGGTGGATAGCGAGGGAGTTGAAAGAAGTATTTGAATAAGAAGAATTTTGAGTACGATCACCAAACTGTTACTCCTGACTATGCAAAAGTGCAACTTCGGTTACGGACGGTTTTGGCAATTTTCTATCAAATATTTTAACTTCAAAATTGA
This sequence comes from Palythoa heliodiscus, assembly GCA_025403565.2. Taxonomy (NCBI): domain Eukaryota; kingdom Metazoa; phylum Cnidaria; class Anthozoa; order Zoantharia; family Sphenopidae; genus Palythoa; species Palythoa heliodiscus. The sequence goes on from JAOBYJ020043417.1 coordinate 1,470, forward strand.
TTTTTAAACTTTACTAAAATTCCCACAAACTTAAATTTCTCTTAAAAACCTCTATTTACAAAACCTATCTCCTTTCTTAAATTTCATCCAAAAAATCTAAAAATATTCAAGAGGCTTCCTTTTCATTCAATCTATGATGTAATGGATGGATTCTTCACATTTTAAAGTACTGATGGTGATACCATCAAAAATATTACAAAAGGTTGCCACAAAATGGTCCCAGGGTAGAGAGTCCCCTTTACCCTTTCAGCCCCAGCCAGTTTATCAGCATCTAGATTCTCATATATCTCTCTCTCTCAGTCCTTATATCCCCCAGTGGGGCATAGGGCTGCAGATTCTCATACATAACCCATACAAAATAGGTCATTTTGTAATAAGAAAATGGAAATTGATCAAATATAAAAAACTACTGAGGATGAAAAGTGAAATTCTCCTAAACTGCTAAAAGGAAAAGTATGGGTTTTAGCTGGGAGAATTAAACAATATGTCATTTGGCATATTTGGGGCTGAAAGGGTTAATACCGTATTTCCTCTTTTAAACACCGCAGCATTTATTTCATTTTTAAATTTTTAGATGCGGCTTTTATTATAGCCTGCGGTGCAGATGGCAGACTTGTCAGTTTTATATTACAGTACGAACCATCTGCGCAACGGATCCCAAAAGCTTGTTCTCAAGTTTCGCCAATCATGTCGATGTGTTTCCATCCCTTTTCAACCAAATATCCATCTTGAGGCATTTCAATGTTACGCAAACATAAATTGCAACAAGTCATACATCAATCTTTTCGAATGTAAAATGCAGAGAACCAACTATTTTTAGCAAAAGGTCAACAGAACACTAAACCATGAACCATAAACGGCAGTACTTTGGATGCTTCATTCCATTTCAAGTTTTCAGCCAATTACAAGTGTGTAAGAAACCAACCAATCAGAGAAGATTAACCATATCCATGTGAAACAAAACAAGAGTTTGGTATTCGCTGCGCAAACTGTGTATACCAGAGGTTTTGACTGGCTGCAACGCAGGCTACTTTTATTAGAGTGGCATTTATAAGATGGCAGCATTTATTTCAAATATCAAAATGGAAGAAAATGCTAAAATAATGAAGAACTAAACAAACGAAGACAGAAATGTACCTATTTATCCTTAGATAACAAAGATTTTGCTGAAAGAAAACAAGTTAAACCGCTTTAAAGCAAGTCTATTCAATTTGTCTCGACAAAATGTGACTTTTTATACAGTACCTTTCTTTCAATAATCGCTGCTTTTTCCGTGTTAATTTTCTAGTTAATGCTGCATTTGAGAAGGCGATGTTCATTGGAGTGCAGCATTTATTGGAAGGCTGCATTTACAAATTACATTTCCCATCCCAAATATGATATTTATTAACATGCGGCATTTATTAATGGCAAAACCTTGGTTTAAAAAGTCTTAATCTGGATGGAAAATAGAATTCAGTTAAATTAAGGGTGAAATGAAGCCAAAACAAATCTTTTAAAATAACTTGGATTTCTGTGCTATGATTGGCAATTCTATTCAATTTATTAAGTACTTAAACTGATCTTTACTGAGAAACTTAAAGGATAAAATTGAAATTGATGGATTATAAATGGAAGAAAAAAAGCATAAATAAATCTGCTTTTGTCTAGTAAACATGTAGGTGGACTAGTAAACCAGACCATTTACTAGAAAACATTTTTTCTAAGTTCTATCTTTGCCAAAACTCAAGGACCAAAGGATACAAAATGAGACAAGGTTTGTGATTGGTTGAATTTAGGTTTGGAGAAGCTTTATTTTTCTTTTGATTGGATCAATTTTTTCTGACTTTTACATAATTAAGACAATTTATTTTTTCTTTTGTGCTTTTTATATCAGAATTCAGTGATATTTCAGGGAAAAAATAAAAACATCAGGTTAAACAGAAGTTATTTTTATCAAATTTCAGTTTTCACTGCAGCCGCATGTTTTTACTCAAAGCAAGTCAAATAATCAGTCTGTGCTTTAAAGTTAGGTTCCCCTGTTAGAATTTCAGTCCAAAATAAGGAATACGCCAAAAAGTCAAAATACTCACCTCGTGTTTCTCCTCTTCCTTTGCCGGCTTTGATGAGCGAGGGCAATTTTTTTAATCAGCGGATTTACAAAATGTTCACTTACACAGTGTGCATATATCACGTTCCTAAGAAAAACAAATATGGTGGCCAGAACTGACAAAAATAATATAAAGTAACTGGATTGTACTATGGATAACGAGGAAAGTGAGCCGAAGGAGCCACATTCGCCCTGTAGTGGATTACGAAAGGAATTAAAAGAGTGTATTCTGGCGAGCGACTGCGTGAAAAAGGTTAGTTCTTATCAGCCGCGCTGATTCTCAATTCAACGAAGTCGCCTTTTTCGGAAGTGATAAATCACTGTCACATCCAGTAACATACGATACTTTATCAACTACTTTCTAGCTGACTTTTATAAAATAATGAAGTTTTTTTCATATATGTTATGCATGGTGAACATTAGTCAAGGTGTTAACAAGCTACAACACTTCTTTTTATTTATGACAGAACGAATTCTTATTGCAAACAAATCCTGTTAATTTATATTGCACATACTATGTTCATGTTGGTGGGGAGGGGGGAAGGTCTGGCATTGACATTTTTGTGAAACGTTTTTGTCAGAGTCCCTTCCCTAGCGACAAAATTTCTCATCAAAAAATACGAAATTGTGCAAGCTTGACAAGAACTCTATAATTTATAATTGCAGTCCTTCTGACAGGATGCGCAGGTGCGGGACTGTACGATGCTGCCAAACCCGCACAATAACGCACAGTTTCTAAAAATCCCCAAAAAACCAAGCAATAGTCAAATATTTACTCAAAAGAAGTCCTGTAATTACTACTAGGACTGACTGACTTCATGATAGCTTGGTGTGTCAAATCCTCCTTTCATTCTTGACCTCCCCCCACCCCACCCCCTATGGACATACATTGATAGCTCTATATAAAATAGAAAGTGAGGCCAGACCAAATTAATTTTCTGTTTTATGAACACTTAGGCCAAAAACTTAAGATCAGAGGGAAGAATTTAGATAAAGATAAAAACTATTAAAGAATATACGCCATCCATTACCCATAAACTACATTTTTTACAATTTTGTATTTGCTCTGGTGCAAACCATTGAGCACTCTGATAGTACCATGGAAGTCACCTTTACATGTGTATTATGTATTTATACATTTTTCTTCATAGTATGGACATAAACCACAAGACTGCATGCAGAGCTCAGCAGATGGAGTGAATGAAGAGTGCAGAAAAGTACAATATGCTTTTTTTGAATGTAGAAGATCATTGGTATGTGGAGACCAAATAGGCTAGTGATTTATTCACTCTTAGTTTCATATCATAAAACTCATTCATTGGCACTCCTGTTCTCATTCATATGTTTTATGATACTTCACAACTCATGAATAAAAACCATATGCATACACTTTCAAAAAAAACCCTCTCAGAAATTTTTCAAGGAAAACATATATCAATGCAAAATTACAGTAGTTGTTTTTGCATCAGTTAAAGAGTTAATTTATATTTAGTTTCTAATAAAATGCATGTTCTTAGTTCAAGCCATTTCACTTAAAATATTTCTTTCTTGCTTGCAGCTTGACTTCAGGACAAGATTCAGGGGAAGAAAAGGATACTAACAAATGAGAGATCCAATGTCATAATTTATGACCCCGTAAATCAGGGTCGTAACGAGGTATACGATGATAACCTTGATCCCATATTTTTGACCAAAATTTTGATCCCTGATCTCAAGATTTTTCAAAATTTTGATCCTTGATCACAAGATTTTTTCGAAATTTTGATCCCTGATCCCACAATTTTCGAAATTTTGATCCCTGATCCCATGGCAGTGTTACAATCCCTGATTCCAGTCCTGTGAACCCTGATCTCATATACTTCATTACGACCCTGTGTAAATACTGGAAACATCTTTGACTATGCAATGGCATTGTGAGACAAGTTTTCCTGGAGTAAATTACCTTATAGTTATAAGATAAGTGAGGCTCAACAAGAAGTTTTTCTCTGTCTCATATTTGGCTAGTATTTCCTGATCAGGCTTTGATGACATCATTGCTTATATTCTGCTTCATTAGCATACAACTTAAGTCGAAGAAACAACAAAGATAAACACTGAACTTTTTGTTCTATGTGTGTAGTTTCAAAGAAGAAATGGCTACTATTTTCAGAAAAAGTTTGTTTTGCAGAACCAGTTCATTATTCAGGAGCTTTGTTTTTGTTGCTGAATTAGAAAGAAGAGTGCGTATGAGGCATGTAAACAAAGTTTCACCTGCATCTTTATTTGAGAGTATTGAACCCAGTTAAAACCTTGTATTTCTCCCCTTAAGACATGACGATGATAAAACCTAAAGCGGTTCAAGCTAAGAATTCTGTTATTTGGGGAGTTATATAGTCATAGAAAAGTGTTCACAAAGTACGTTCATTATCTCCTCCGCGATTACAGCTTATTATGTGACCTCTTTGCAGAAATGTCATAACTTGCCCTGAATTAGGCAGGAAAAAATGATGGCTTTAAGTACCTACCGGTGTCACCTTCTGAAATTGCATGCAGAAAATTGTAATTCATTTCTAATAAATTGTGTATTGTCTTGTTTTATGCTAGGCTAAGCTAAATCTTTTTCCCAGCTTGAGTGGTCCATTAGAGCCGATGTCCCAGGGGATTTAATCCCTTGCGGATATGGTCCTCCCGGTCCCCTGCTAGCGGATTCGGTTCCCCTCGGCCCATATCCGCTGGCGGATTTGATCCCCCAGGCTGACCAAATCTTTTAGCGGATATGGTGTCCCCCCACAGATTTGGTCCCCCAGTAATATTATTCGAGGAACGAAAATATATCTTTTTGCAATGTTTCTTTATCTTGCCACACGCATCTACGAGTGTCAATATCCACTTCGATGAATAATTTAAATTTACTGCACGCCGCGTAAGCAGCACACACGCTTTTCTTCTTATAAGAATCGTACTTTTTTCCCGAGCATTTTGAGCCTTATATAATTCTACAATAATTCTCAAATAATCGTTTCAAAATAGTTGAAGCAGTCGGACTTGTTGTGTTTGATTCGATTTTGAAACTTTTTCCAACACGGCGCCCTAGTTTTCGGATTTTAACATTTTAACATTTAAACATTTAACAATAAAAGTATACGACGAGATTTGACGTTTCGACTTCTCGCTGGACGTCATTTTCAAAATAAATTTACAAAATGAGTTTGAATAATACTTGCAAAAAAAATGATCAAGCCATCGCTTAATAAACAATCCGACTCTGTACGTGCCAAGATCTTTGTTTAGAGAACAATGGATTAACTAACAATTCAGTTAACTCTGTATGAATCCCGCAAGACATTTTTTGCAATTATTATTCAAACTCGTTTTCTAAATTCATTTTGAAAATGACGTCCAGCGAGACGTCAAAACGTCAAATCTCGTCGTATATTTTTTTTTGTTACAGATTTTGTTATTTAATTAATGTTTTCAATTCGATAATTTAACAAGCTGTAATATAAAATAACTTAGAATAAAGATTTAATTTATTTTCTAATAATTTGTTGAAATGTTTCGGTGCTGTTTGCTAAACCACTACCAGGTAGGATAGGCAAGCTAATATCTACATAATTCGTTAAGTTCAACTTTTGATTACCTTGAGCTAGAATGAGGTTGCATGTTTGCAAAGAACTCTTTTTATGCCAAAGAAGCTATTTCGAATATTTTATGCTTGCGTTATTTTAAAAACTATTTTATTTAAACTAGTTCTGTATGATAATCTTTATTGTTACTTTTAACGTTTGAATAAAGTGAGGTTTCAGAAGTGGAACGTGTCCTCGCCAGTTCATGCGATGTGTGCTTTATTTCTGTTAAACACAATGAAAAGCTGTCGATCCTAAAGTATTGTTTATAACGATTGCGTTTTGAAACTACTGCATGTTATGAGCCAATGAACTAATCCCGCAAGCGCGATCTTTTTCCTGTTTTTAAAATTCATTTGTGCTACCAGAAAACTTCGCAAATGAAAATTCGGTAGTGTTCCATACTTTAAAAGTCATGTTTTTTATTCGCTTTCTTTTGATGCAAAATAGAGTCTATTACAGGGCCGCTTATTATCAGTTTGCCATCCAAAAATACTAACTTTGATAAAACAAGTTTTGCAAGTATTCTAATTAAATGTTTGCACAACATTTTGCGAAAAAAGCTCGAATCATATTAAGTGTTTTTGTGGGGGAGGGGCCAAATCCGCGAGAATCTCATTAAGTGAGACCAAATCCGCTTGCGGATTTAGGTCCTGTTTACATGGAGCTGAGGGACCACGGGGGTGTGGGGTAACCCGGCGAGGTTAGGTAACTCGTTTCGACATACATTTCTTTTTTTTCTTTTGATTGTGTTTACATGAAAGGTGAGGTACCCCACCGAGCCAAGTTGCCCAGTTATTCAGACCGGGTTTCTCGGCTGCGTGGGGCGGGTTTTCATGTTGTTTTCTCATGTAAACACTAAACCCGCTTGCCTGGGGTAAGTGAAGCTGCTTGACAAAAGCCCGCCAAATCCTCTAAATGTTTATCTGAAGACCCAAACCGTAACACATCTTTAACAAATTTTTAATTTGTCTTCCCACGTTATATTAATTTATACTTATAAAGATAAAAAGATGCTGCATTTAATTAGCGACTTTTTCATATGAATATGCTCAAAGGCGCTTTACAATGATCAATACAAGGTTTGACAGCTGAGGGTCTTAGATGGTCCGCTACAGCGGCTCAAATTTATTATCATCAAGAAATGCCCTCAGTTTAAAACAGGGAGACCACAACACCGGGATCAGTTATGACAGTAGTTTTGCTACTTAAAAATGACTGATGTGTAATCCTATCCGCATTGTTTAGAGTTTGATATATAGTGGTATTTTGTAACTTTTTCTCATCTCTAAAGAAGCTCTAGCATAGAACGAAACGCGTAAAATCATTAAAAAATAAAAATTACAAGCCTTCCGAGTGCAGCTCACTGGTTCTCCCGGGGAGCAAAAAAAAATTCATGTAAACACGGGTAAATTTTTTCCACGGACAAGCGGGTTACCCAGCCTTCCCCAGTGGTCCCTCACCTTTATGTAAACAGGCCCTTAGTCAGCCTAGGGGAACCAAATCCGCCGTTTCATCGGCGCTTATCTCCGTTTTCTGTAGTGAAAAGTGGATGAGAGTCATTGATTCCCCCTGGACGGTACACTAATCCGTCGGAGGTTAGTCCCGAACAGTAGCTGATACTCATTTTACCGACCCCGTAAGGATGGAAAGTTGAGTCAACTTTGGCGGAAAGAAAGTCGCACAAACTCAGCAGGGCCGGGGTTTGAACGCGCGACCTTGTGGTTGGAAGGCCAAAATCTTATAAATGCTCCAAGCATGCCGTCGTTAATTGAGAGAAAGGTCTGGGAAAATCAGGGAACTGCGAATTCACGTTTTGTGTGACAACCCAATCTTTAACCCGGCCTTTGTCCATTACTTTCAATCTTAACAACACCTATAGCAACAGTGCATGACACAGTGGAAGAATGTTTAAAAATGTGGCTCTCGTCCTTTGTCATGAATGAACGCGAACATTTGTTTTGTTTATGTTAAAACCTTGTCAATTATAGGATTGTGTTGTAATTTTTAAAAACAGATTGTTCTCAGGTTTTCCTATTTATAACTTTCAGGACGGTTTCAAATTTAATTGAATTTGTTCTTGTAAATTGTTAGTGATTATAAAGAAAGTCGTGTAAACACATACTCGGAGAAAGTTACTGTTTATTGAAAGTAGTGACTTCTGATCGAGGTACGATCCGTTTCGTTTATCTACTTGGTTCTTTGAGTTGTTCTGTTTTGAGTGACAACCATCGCTTCGTGCCATTTATGTTAGGGATTCCACTACTTGGATTCCAGGAGATTTTCTTTATCACCACCGCCATTTTCTGCATCAGTGTTTAGTATTTGGAGCAATGATCGGAGGAATTTTCATGTGAAAGTACAGATGATAATTGTTTGAACATAGCTATAATCTAAATACATGCACGCTTTTTCATAAGAACCAGTACATTTTGTCAAGGCTCATTGATCGTAATTTTTTTGGAGTTTGCGGCCTTAATTTGTTCTTCAAAGTGTTCTTATATCTATGAGCGGTTTTTGTTGAAGGAAAAACGAAATCAAAACAAGATACTGGAAGACAAAACGCCTCGCATCACACATGTATTGTACGGCTGAATTTACAGGCGAACTAACTTCATTGTTTGTCGAGCAGTCTTTACAGTGAATCTTTTTATGTTTTATGCTGTGCGAGTTTTAGTCAACTTTCTACCACAAAAACTTTCCTAGTTATCGAGCCTCAGCCTGAGCTTGTTCTTTTAAAAATTATTCATTTGGTAAATTTGAGATTCGTTATTATGAAAGGTGTTCTTTATAAAAAAAAGCAGGAACATGAATTAACATTTTAACCGTTTTAGTAGATTTTTAAGTTTTACGCCAAATAGTAGAGGATACAAGTAGTAGATAGTAAAGTAAAGTTTTTTTCCGACGAAGGACTCCCGGCGAGTCCGAAACGTCAGTGTCTTCTAATATTTTAACGGTGTAAAACTTAATTATCTACTACTGTAAAACTGTTTATATATATATAGAAATACGGACGAAGCATTAAAAGTTTAACCCCTGGCGTCCAGAAGAAATGCCGAGTGTGTTTAAGTAAATGCGTTATATATAATTAGAATAAAAGAGTGACTTTCACTGGTGGGAAAATTACCTCCGCTCATTTAAATCAGTTTCGATGTTGTTTGAATTGCAGAAAGTTGTATGGAATATGTATTGAATAAACGAAAGCTAGTTGTTTCAAAGCCTGGAAAATGAAGCAATTTTCGATAACTAATCAGTATCCATTTATATGTGAAACTGTCCGAAATTGTAAAGTTCATGGACTTTGTCTTAGAAATTAACACGTAGTTTCAAAAACTATGTTTCTAGGGCAAAAAAATCTTAGTTGTGCCTAAATTAATCAGAATCTTTGTATGAACTGACAATGACAATGTTTTATGTAACATTTTAGTTTTCTTCGAGGCTGCTCTTTGAAACAATGAGCCTTCAGCCAATTTAAGTGATCTTCTTAAGGACGGACTATTTGATACTTGATGTGCATGGGTAGAGCGGTGGTACTAATTCTCAAAAGAAACAAAATCAACCAAGCCTCTGGCCTCCCAAAAAAAATTATCGTGCGCGTGCTAGCAAGTTAACTCTAAAAACAAGCCATCCGCAGAAAACGAGCATGATCACTTCCCATGGGAAAAAAATTTAAGTAGGTTAAGTGGACGAGAGTGGCTTTTTTAACGCTCTTTAAACAGGTTATGTGTTACTTTGCAGTTAAACAAAATTTGCATGGTATTAAATCAGAGAACTTTGAATTTGGTAACAAATTAGCAGCGAACATAAGTGTTCCCAAAACACCTTAGCCATGCAAATATCGGCATCTCTGCCTGGGGTAATTTGACGTACCTTTGACTTTCACGCCTTTTTACATAGAACAATGAGTACATTCACACGAGCTGTTTTTTTTTCAAACTAAAGTTACACAATGTCAATGCAAGGTATTACATATAAAAGCTAAACGTTTTGACCTTCTCACAATATTTTCCGAGTTTTAAAGTTTTAATAGTTAAACTTGTCTTAAAACATTATCGAATAAGTGCATGCGCGATTTGCTGTTTTTCAAGACGCGGTAACTAAGCGGCTACTAAGAAACAGAAACGTGGCGTCGAATGGTTAGACGAGTATGAGGAGTCACAACTAGAAGAAATATAGGACGAATTTGGAGAAGAGGTTGAGGAAAAAGTAACTGAACAAACAAAAGATGGCAACCAAAAGTCCAGAGCCGTT
>JAOBYJ020043526.1:0-11408 GCA_025403565.2 Palythoa heliodiscus
ACTGCATTGTGGGATTGATATCAGTAAATTTGTAGTAATGGTAATTGTGAAGACGATAATCATCATTATCTTTGATGACCATCATCTTTATCGAGGTAATGTTTTGGCTATTATAAAAGATTTTCAAAAGGGACCTCTACAATGATGAAATTAACCGGTAACATATTTAAATATAATCCCAAGCTCAAAACTGATTGTCCTGATGTCCTGTCATCTACATTACGTTACAAAAATTAATTATTTATATTAAACTAAGAGTCATTTTAAAAACTAAGAATTTCCAACTAAGATTTAGAATATTGTACTTGTTAAATAGAAAAACTGCTTGAATTCTTAATCTCCGGAAACAGTGAATGAAAATCTTTGGCAGCGTGGTAGGTTTTTGTTGACCTCAGTTAGTTCTCGTGCGTAGTAGGGTGAGGCTATCAGGTATTGTAACAGTGCTCATCTCTGTATCTTAACAAGGTCATACAGTATGATGCTCTATTGATCCATACAGGCACCTCTACGTGTACAAACCTTTTCTTTGGAAGCATCTTTTTTCTAGGGCTACCCACTTAAATGTGGCTAGAGTGTGATAGGCAGATGAGAAAAGAGGTCTGTCTAAAATAATTTTGGCTGCCTTATTGTTGGACCTGCAGGCAAGACATTTCATGACTTTAAGCTGTCTCTCAATAAATTGTAAGCAGTGGCGGATTTTGCACAGCTATTGCTGTCGCTCTTTCTTTACTCCCACTTTGTTGCTCCTCTTCAACAATTTAACCTCAATCGGGCCCTCTTTTCAAAGGTCTCACTGTTTCTATCTTGATGATAATGATGATTATGGTGATTAAGGATTATTAGTAATTAACTCTATTATCATGATAGTGATATTGGTGACAATGACGACTGATGATGATGATGTTGATGACCAATGATGATGACAGTAATGGAGATGGTGAAGATAATGATGACGATGATGAAGGTTGTGGTGATGATGATGATGATGATGATGATGATGATGATGGTGATGATGATGATGGTGATGATGATGATGATGATGATGGTGATGTTGGTGATGATGATGATGGTGGTGGTGATGATGATGGTGATGATGATGATGATGATGATGACGGTGGTGATGATGATGATGGTGGTGATAATGATGATGATGATGATGATGATGGTGGTGATGGTGATGATGGTGGTGGTAATGATGATGATCTAAATGACATTTACTGTAAAGTACCCACAACTAAGATAATGGTTGCTGACAGGACTTAAACTTTTGTTGTTACCAATATGAAAGCCTTAAGGGAAGCGTAGTGTGGTTGAAGGAGACTCTATTTCCTGCCTCCTTTGAAATAATTTATTCCATAAAATATATTATTCCTGCGATATTCAAGGGCAAGCCTCGTTTATTCAAATTTTTTATTTCAGATTTGCAACCTCCGTTTCGTGTTTCTGGTTAATGAAGAGCTGGCCTCCGTAAACAAAGACACGACAGCCGTACAGACTCAATCGGAACATCCTCCTAAGTAGAATGACGTCATCCTTGATCTTTGACAAAGCTAGAATAAACTTTGCTACCTTCGGTGTCTTGTTGCATTCTGCAGCCCAACGCATAGCTCTCCTAGCAAGAAGTATACTTCAAAAGCAATACCCTTAAGTTAACTTTTGTCATTCTTCACCTGCTGGTTTTTTTGCCCAACATATTAAAAATCTTCCACAGCGTTCTTTGGTAAAACTATTCTCATATCTACCTTTTGAAACAAGAAAAGCTAATGGTCACTTTATAGGATTTCAACATTGATTTAAAAATAAAAATATACTTATGTACGTGTAACTGGTTTGATCTTTTATTAAGAGTCTGTTGTAAAATGTGTATAGAAAAACAAAGCTGCTCTGGTTAAAGTTAACAAATTAAAACTCTCTGGTTTCAAAACTCTGTTTCAACCGAAATCCGGTTTTCCGCAGGGGAAGTGATAAAATTTCAAGTAAAAGCAGCGTATCTCAAGCCAAACCATTGCAAATGTTTTGCTTTTTAAGTATCAAATTAAAATACTTCTAGGGGAGACGCACACCAGCGTCTCGCTCTTTCCCTGCAAACATTGATTTCCCATCCTTCAAGAACAAGTCTGTCGCACCAGATCCACTTTGTGCATAATACTTCAGTTGAGTCGCATGCGATGCAATGTTTTGTTTTTAGTACGTGTTCAGCAAAAGCAGATATCTTAGTTTCCTTCATGTAAACAGCAAGATGTTTCGTTAGCACTTAGTGTCAAAAAGGCATTCCTTCACCGATTTTCTCTCACATCTTAAGCGGATTAAAATTCTCTGGCACTAGCTAGGGGCGCGTGGCTTTGCTGTTGTTTAGCTGTTTTAGAAGGCACCAACTAGAATACTCTTTCGATTTCAATTAAATCTTGACTTTCACTTTATAAAGTTTTTTAACTTTTAGAAATTTTTGTCGATCACTCAAGGGAATAAGGTTGGCATATCTGTCAACATTCGCCGCTCCCACCAACATGACCCAAGATCGATTCCTGGGCCCAACATGTGGAATGAGATTTGTCGGTATAATTCAAGCTCCGAGGGGTTTCTCCGAGTTTTCTGGTTTTCCTTTCGCTGCATACGACACTTGAATAACCAAAAATATAGAATAAAAAAAACTAGAAAAAGGCAGTTACCTTGGTCGAAAACAAGAAAGTCTTTAATGAGAACTGCATACTGCTGATGGTGGCATGGTTGTCGCAGTGGTGAGATCTCTGACTTCCAGCCGCAAAATCCCGAGTTAAAATCCCGGCCCTGCCGAGTGTTGAACATTTGTGTTACCCTCTTTTCCGCCAAAGTTGACTCAGCTTTCCATTCTTACGTGGTCAGTAAAATAAGTTCCAGCTTCTGCTGGTGGCTAACTCGCAACGAATTAGAATGATTCTCATCTGCTTGGCATCACAGAAACTAAAGATAAGCACCGGCTCCAATGGGTCCCTTAGGTTCGCTAGAGGATTTAGTATACATCAAATGATGAAGAATGCAGCAACACTTAAAGGTACGAGGACCTTAAAGTGTCGTAAATACTTTATTATAACTATAATTACCAACAGAAGGATCAGTACAAGTGGTAAAAGCTTTTTCTATCTCCTACACTTCAAATTGATATGGTATTTTGTGATATATTTAACTTTCTAAATGATAGTTTGACGTTGGAGTTTGTTTACTAAAAAACCTACCAGAAACCTACATGCTTTAACGTACTCGAGTCTTTTCACGGTTATTTTGTGAATAATCAAAAAATAAGCAAATAAATTGTTTCTTAATCCCCTTAGAACACCTGGAATGATGGCCATCTGTACTCGCCTGCGAGCTCCTGTGCAACACCTGGAAAGCTAGTCATCTGCAGAACTCCTATCGAACACCTGGAAAGCTAATCATCTGCAGAACACTGAATGCTCACTAGCCTGGGAACTCCTATGGAACACCCGGAAAGCCAATCATCTGCAGAACACTGAATGCTCACTAGCCTGGGAACTTCTATGGAACACCTGGAAAGCCAATCATCTGCAGAACACTGAATGCTCACTAGCCTCTTAGCTCCTATGCAGCACTCGCCTTGTTTGTCATCTATACAAACACTAGACGCTTAAATGCCTGGGAGCTCCCGTGAAACAACTGCATTGTTTGTCTTCTATACAGACACTAAACGCTTTAAAGGCCTGGGAGCTCCCGTGAAACACCTGCATTGTTTGTCATCTATACAAACATTAGACGCTGCAAAGGCCTGGGAGCTCCCGTGAAACATACACAGCCGGATATTATAAACATTGAACCGGCTGGCTAGCCTAGGTGCGCTATGAAATTCTTTAATTTTCAGCCATCAGTGCGAACGCAGGATAAACAGTTACTAGCCTGGAAGCTTCTGTGGAACACTTCGAATGTTGGACATCGATACAATCCCTAACTGGAGATCAAGTCTTCGCTTTAAACACCTTTAGGAATACAGTATTGCTACAAATTTAAACTGTTGACGTTTACGAAATTCCCTTTGAACCAGCTTTAATTTCCTTAAGTGTTTATGATAATAAAGTACGCCCTTCGTTTGGTTTTGATTTAAAACGATTTGACGTTCACGGTCTGTAAAGCATCCAGTTATAGCTAATGTTCGGGTTTCTTTGGTATCGATATCGTTCCCTTACCTGAGTAGTTATTGTTCTCAAACGTTCCATCTACCTTTTCTAAATCTTTGGTTTAAATAAATATATTGAAAGTTGTTGATTAATGAAAAAAGGTGAAGTTAGTAAACGTTTGAATAAAGTTATACCCTGCGAGATGAGCCTTCGTTTACCTCGTCAGCGGCGAGGGAAGGAAAAGGCACTCTGCAGAAACTGTGTTGTGCACTCGCGGCGATTGCTAAGAATCTAGCTCGTTACCAAGCTCACTCGTTTTTTATAAATGGTTTCCGGGCTCAATTTTGGTCAACGGTTACATCCATTTGTACAGTCTCGTGCATCAAATCCTGAGATTATTCATCTCATATTCTTATATTTTTGGATAGCGACACTACAATAGAAATATACGATTTTTGCAGAGTCTCCTTTCCTTCTTTCGCCGCAGAGGAGGTAAAAGCAGGCATTGCACGCAGGGTAATAAAGTTATTGCATTATTTTCAAAATTGCAATGTATATTTACATGCAAAATTCAATTTGTTTGTGTTCATAAACTTGTTCTACTGGATTAGCTTTTTCTTGTAATCTTCACTGGGAACGTGGAACACCGATTCTTTCCACTTGATTCCAGTGGTTCTTGCGAGTACTTCCTGGATGTTTGAACCCTTGGAAGGCATGTTGATTCTGTCTTTGAGGGAATATAAAGCCGTGTCTTTGTTCTCAAACCAAAACCTGTCTCCATCACGTAAAATCCGATATTGCATTGCGATAATTCGTGCGAAGGTCTCTCCGACACAACCACCGTCGACATGATCTTCGGCCAGTCCACCAACCCACAGATCCAGATCATTGACGCTGGAGTACACTTTCGCAAGCCTTTTCTGCGTTACCTCGCTGGACGTAATTTCAGCGAAGGAGTTTCTTTTAGACATTCCAATACCCGCACGTACGGTGTTGTAGTCCGGGATTCCGTGATCTCTCCCGCGTTGAATCCCAATTGAAGCCAAGTCCAATCCCATCGTGTTAGTGCCAAACAGAAAGTTTCTTACTGCATCTACGAAGTACGTGTCTATGTTCTGTGCCTTCTGAATGAGCATTCCGCGGATCAGCGGTTCAATGCCACCCTCACTGAGCACGCGTCCAGGGTTAAAGTAACCATCACGGAGTGAAAGATGGCCGTTTTCAATCATCTTCCAGTCCTCGCCAAGTCGAGGCATTAGATCGTTCACTTGGCTGTGACCAAACCTGAAGGCAGCTGTCGCGAATTCGTTGAATATTCCAACATGAATGGATTCGTTGTATCCCTTATAGGGACCCAAAGCACCCATTTCTTTGTGGCCAATTACGGTCGGAAGGTACTGGTACCAAATAATCTACAGAGGAAATAAAAGAAGTTGAATTTGGGACAAACAGCGTTTGTTTTTCCAGACTATCTTAACAGCACCTTCGAAAAAATACAAAATCGAGCACTACTCTTGGTTCTCAATCAATGTCCCCCTGCTAATTAGTTTTTCAGATTTCTTTCAACAACTCCCCCTCCCCCCCCAGCTCTTATTTCAACCTGCCCCCTTATTAGTGTTTGCCAGAAGATATCCGAAGAAATTCTGTGTGGATGAAAATGTAGAGCTTGTTTTCCTTTTTCATTGTATATTACTATTCGTCGGAACAAGAATTACTCTTCATTATTTTGTCCCCATTCATATAGAACCGGTTGTTGGTACTTTTCCAATGCCCTCACATCCACCCCAACCCCATCCTCCGCTCATAAGAATCGAGAAGAATTTCATACCCAATTCCTCCCCTAATTTTAATCCCCGTTTCCCCACTATTCAACTCCCGAGAGATATAACTTGAGCTAAATTAAGACTGAAGATCCAAATTACGGTTCCTCCTTTAAATAAGTTTTTAATATATCGATTAAATTCCTATATTTCTCGGTTAAAACTTACATCTACATATCACATATGAAAATCATTGATTAATTTTCACCAATCACAAATAGCGAACGACGCTTTTCATGCGTAAGAAAAATTATTCGTCCAATCAGAAGCTCAAAATAATCTTGCTCTTTGGGAACAATGGAATGGCTTCGCTTTGAAAAAGGTGAACGTTTATCAATAAAAGTTGGTTTAAAAGGTTATTAATGGACACGATTGAAACGAGAAGAAAACAGTAAGTAATGATAGATTCATAGGTCCATGTTCTTATAAACAGTTAATGAACTAATATGATTAACCTAAAATCCTGCTTTTTCCGATTTATTCAAGTTATTTGAATAGAAAAAATATGTAGCACAAGATACCTACATTTTGGTATTTCGCCCTGTTTATAGCTCGTGCATGTTGAAACAAAGTTTCATCATCCATGGCTTCCCTCCCAAACCTCTCGACCAACTCGTCGCATATAAAATTGTGCTCGCGTGAAAACACGGTATGAAGAGCTATAAGACCTGGTTGCACATTCACACGGTTGTCACCGGACACCAACAACCGATCACGAGGTCCATGGAGGAGGTTTAGATTAGGAAGAGCTTTGTAATTGTGGTCGATTATGTCGTCTTTCTGATGTTTTAGCTTTCCACTCTTCAACGTCCGGAGCTCAGCCGCGCGACCATCGTCTGAACCATAGACAACGGATAAATCAAGGAAAGCAGTGACTTTGTTGACCTGTTGAAAATGAAACAGAAACACAGGAAGGATGTTTTCCCTCTGACCATTGGCTGATTTATGTAGTTATTATTAAAAGGATTGGTAATGAGACAGCTACAAGTTGCATCAGACTTACTAAGACAATTTTTTTCTGATTTTGTAGCATAATCGCTTTAAAAAGGATTTGTAAAACAATAAGCAGTGGAAATTGGCTATAAGTATCTTATACAGTTAAGCAATACAACATACTTTTCTACGGGTTTACCAGCATAATAAACCACGCGGGATATTGGGAGAACATGAGAAAAGCCGTAAATCCCGAACCGAAGGCGAGGGGTTTACAAACTTTTCTCATGTTCTCATTCCCAACATCCTGAGTAGTTTATTATGCCAGAAAATCCATAGAAAAGTATATTTTATTGCTTTTACTTTATGAAATAACCAAAATAGTACGAGCGCTTTCTAGCTATGGTTTACCAGCACAATAAGTCACAGTTATTTGACCAATCACAGCACACGAACTATTTTGGTTACTTGATAATACCTACTACAGCGCTCCAAATAAAGCTGATTTTCTTTACCTGCTCCCTTGGAGTTCCGTGCATTTTTCCGGTTGTTTGTAGATGAGCGGACCTTCTAAAACGCATCACCTGATCTCCCTTACCATGAGGATCGAACCAGGGATCTCCCGCTGGAATAGTGATCCCCATATTTTCAGTGGTTAGGAAATTGGCGTACGGTGTGGCAAAGTCCGTGTCGTGAGCCACTAACTGCCCAAAATTCATGTGGAAATCGTTTAGACCTTCTTCACTGAGAATGTCCCTCTTTTGGTCAAATACTGCGTTGGAGATGGCGCGAGGAGGAGGTCTGCTGGGACCGGAGGGAGAGTCGAACCCATCTGCAAAGGCTGGGGGTACAAGTCGTAGTAGGGGCATCATGGGCTTTCCCCACTCGGGATGGGACGGGTTGTTACTAACACCGTTGATGGCAGCAAATTTTTCTGAAGAAGAGACTTTAAGAATTGACGGATCTGCTGATTTGGCAACCTAATAACAAAATAGAAAAGAAATTAAATTGCAATTGCGTACACAAAGAAGACTTTGCAAGTGAGTCAACATTTCTCCTTTTGAAGATTCAAAGAGGGCTTGGACTGTACTCTTTTATTTTTTTTTTGTTTTGCGACTTAAAACCCAAAGCTGGACAAACTGCCTTTCTGAAAGATCATTCACTATAAGGTTTTCTTGTGCATGTGGGATTCAGATTTCTAATCAAAATCGGTCTGCGTATTTTGGCTTAGTTGTCACATTTACTTGTTATTGCGTCTGTTCAAAGTTTATGGAGTGTTCACTTACGTAGCAAAAATGATAAATTCGTTATTTCTGTAGAGTAGGCTTAATTTACCTTGACTTTCACAGTTCCTACAGCACTGCTCGTTCCATCACTAATTACGTAATCAAAACTATCCTCCCCTTCAAAATCCGTCTTTGGGTAGTACGTCACGTGTTTTGCACCAAACGTCACTTGGCCATTTAATGGAGCCCGCGATATTTCCTTTACAAGCATGCGCGAACACTTAGATGCAGACTCGCTGAGAGATGACATCACTTCTAAAGCGTTCCTTCGTCCTGCAAAATCCCGTACAGTAATCGTAGTCCTCCGTGGCACTTTTTCAATGATTCTTGTATTGTTGGTAACTGGCCAGTAAACGCGGATTCTAAAACTGTCTTCACGTTCGAAACCTAATCCATAGTGGGCTGTAGTTTCACCCTGAGCGGAGTGGGCTGAAACGGTCCGGATCTCACGAATTATCTCCTTTTTCAGCCTGGGTGAATAGAGGTACACTTTAGCTCCAATGCTTTCCCTATCATTTTGTGCCTCAAGGACTTTCACACGAATGAAGTCATTTTTGTTGCCACCTAAATTGCGATACAAGATAGATTTATCGGCATTGTTAGCGACGTAAACGTCCAAGTCGCCATCATTGTCATAATCAAAAACAAACAAACCACGGCCATCCTTTTGATCGTTGATTCCCCTCTCCTCTCCAACCTCCTGAAATTTGACTTCGCCTTTATCATTATCAAAGTATTTATTTTCATACAGTTTGGACGGTGTGTGGTGAAGGAAATCAGCGTCAGTGTTGTCGGGGTCGTTAAAGCCATTGGTGTGCACTAAATCCAAATCGCCATCGTTGTCAAAATCAAAAAAGGCGGCACCCCAGCCCCAGTTCCCCACACGCACTCCTGCCTCATCGGTTATGTCTTTGAACTTTCTTCCGCCCTCATTGAGGAAAAGGCGGTTACCAGTGTTGCCGAAGATAAACCCACCACCCATGTACACTTCATAGAATGGTTCCATTTGTTTAGGGGTCATATGGATGCTTGTTATGAACCAATCCAGTTCACCGTCAAAATCAACATCCGCCACAGTGGAACCCATGCCGTTTTCGTCAGTCCCCAACCCGGCCTCTTTTGTGCCTTTTGTAAAAGTTCCATTTCCATTATTCCAAAACACGTCACTAGTTTTAAAATCTCCGTTGACGAGAAGATCAGGGTAACCTTTGGAATAATGATGAAATTTATAAGGAATGGCAAAAGAGTTGAGGAAGGGTATTAGAAGTTTGTGGAATTTGAATTGCGGTAAGATGTGCGTACTGCAAAGTTGTGCTGCATTAACCATTTTTTCTGAAAACCGTGATAAACATAGGAAAGGGTGGGGTAGTAGCACATTTTGCAAGATTAGATTTATATTCAGATTCGAAATGTAGGTAGGAACCAACATTTACACAATATAGATCTAATACTACAAACAAAACCAATCTAACCTTACGAATAATAATAATAATAATAATAATAATAGTGGATAGAGTTTACTTGTATATTAAAACCTAAAAGCAGTAGCAAACCGGAGCTCTTAAACTAACGATTTGTACCCAAACGACTGAACCAGGATAAATCCTTTCACAAGCTTAGTGGCCCACTGGAGTTGGTATTAAGCGGCCAAGAGTCAATGACTCCACCTGGACGAGACATTAATTCCGTGGCAAAAGGCTGGTACTCATTTTACCGCCCTCGTAAAGATGGAAAACTAAATCATTTTTGGCAGAAAGGCCAACACGTCTGGTAGAGTAGGGTTTTAAAACCGGCATTTTGTAGATGAACGGCAGAGCTCCAACCAGTGCCAGTAAGTAATGAAACTAATCGAGTCATATGAGCTATTCAAAAATCGAAAACATTTTCCATTCTGGATCTCAGAATCTTAATCTTAAGCCTGAGATCGGGAATAAAGCTATAAGAGTCGAGAATCCAGTCAGTGGGGTCCAGAATCCAGTCAGTTTGTAATCAAGACCACCGACAGTAACTCTTACTAATATTTTGGATTACCTTATATAGGGCGAACCGAAAACAAAACCCAAAGGTGAGTCAAGAAGAGAAGGACAACTATACTTTTGTACCTACCATCGCGGTCGAGATCTGTAAAAAGAGCTGTTAGCTTGAAAGAACCCGGCAGGATGTCTTTCAACATTCCTGTTTCTCGAACCCCGTAGTATCTGATATCCACTCCTCCCATTCGATCTGCAGCCACTTCTGGAATGGGAGTTTTGCCCAAGCCCGCTTTTTCAGTCACGTCTTCAAAGTATCCCGGCTTACCTTGCGAGCCAAGATTTCTAAGGAGTTTGCAGTTGGAGTGGGACGCGTTGTTATAGTCGAAACTTTGGTCAAGGTGAGGCAGCCACTCAGTAGTGTAAAAATCTAACCAGCCGTCCTTGTCGTAATCTCCGACCGCTATGGTCATTGTGCTTGTCTGGAACGGTGGAATAACAGGTTGAAGAGCCAAGCCTCGCTTTTCAGCCTCTTCAGTGAAGTGACCCATGCCGTCGTTTATATAGAAATAGAACCGTTTCTCTGCCATGGTAGCCACATAGAGATCCAGATCGCCATCATTATCAACATCAGCCCATGCCACACCAGATGAGCGGTGATGTCCGGTACTTGCAAGGTTTGCTTCATCAGTCATCAGCTTGAATGATCCGTTTCCAAGGTTACGCCAAAGTTGATCCTGTCCGTCCATTCGGGTAAAGTAGATATCCAGAAGGCCATCCCCGTCGTAGTCCGCAGTGGCTGCAGCGGCGTTGCTCAAATCGGGCAGACAAAACGCACCTTTGATCCAGATTTTCAGAACGGGATCATAGTGCTCAAACAAACAGTCAGGGGCTTTGGGAGGAATTGTGTGTGCTGCGTCCATGCCTAGCTCAGGTGCCACGTCCTGGAAAAAATGTGTTGTAAGTTATTTTATTATATACATGGCAAGTCAAATTTCCAGGGCCAATAACCAAATCCAGCACGCTGATTGGTAAAAAATCGGTCCAATAACTTCCCATACAAGACCGGAAAGTTATTGGACCGATTTCTCGCTAGCTCATTTGCTCGGTAATAATTTTATTTCATTTGTTTTATTTTAACTTTTTACTCCCTTGTTAAATGCATTGAGACTTTTGTGTAATGCTTTTAAAGAACCGAGACATTATTAATTAATTATTATTATTATTGTTGTTATTATCACAATTATTGTTTATTAATTTCTTTTTAATTGTAAATAATTAATATATAGTTTT